>JAVFBZ010018139.1:0-11658 GCA_032466195.1 Katharina tunicata | reverse complement strand
AACATATGTGAAAAAGAATTTTACATATGTAAAATAAAAGTTTATTAAACATAAGTGGAAATCTTTTTAACATATGTTAAAAAGATTTCCACTTATGTCAAATAATCAGAGAAGTGATAAAACGGCTTGCCATACATCGCTGCATAAATTTCATTTCGACAATAATTCCAAAGACAAAAATAACAGGAAGTAAAACTTTATTTGTTAACTAACTTGACAACAGAACATTAAACACAGCATACAAATCACAAGAACACTGACCGGTAAGAAAAATGTATGAAATGTAACGTAAATCGGAACGTTATATATATTCAAAACGACTCACAATAAGCACAGTAAGAAAGTGGACAATTAGTTAGCATTGTTTGTTATTAAAGACGGCTATAATTCTCACTGAAGATCAACAGGCGGCTGTTAATCTCAGTAGAGAAGGGCATAACGTTATAGTTATGGTTCAAGCAGGCACTGGAAAAAGTTTCGTGGTTAAACATGTTGCAGAACTTTTGAGCGGTAAGCAAGTAACCGTTACCGCTAACTCTACTATAGCTAGCAAACAATTTGACCAGGGTAAAGTCCTGCACTCTTGGGCCGACTTATATGGCGGCAGGTACAGTAACGAAGAACTTTTGGACATCATTCTTACTGATGACAAACTGCAAGAAGCTGTCCAGCGGATATTAATAGTTGAAGAAATAAGCATGATCAGCCTAAAAACATTTGAACAGGTGAGTCATTTACTGCTACATGTACAGTGGATACTGTGTTGTGTGGAATGCCTTTTTGTTAATTTGTTTAACGTCATAAGTAAGAATATTGCGCTTATGTCGATTACACATTGGTTGAATACATGTAGTAGCATTCTTATGAATACATGGTTTGTGATAATTAGTTGTTAACGTGTATCATTGTGATACTGTATGTAGCCTATTGTCTTTACTGTGAACAAGGGACATATTTCTATGGAATGCTTTTGAAAGACTATGAATAATTACATGAACATAAAATACTAAATATTAAAGAATGATTGACCAAACAATTCCAGAATAAAGTTAATTTCACACTTATAAAACAGTTTGTTTATGTAGTATACAATCAAATCGTTCCTAGACGATTCGTCTTTTCCCTAAATTGCCTTTGAATAAAATTTCAGGTAAATGATCTCCAGCTAAGACAACCATCAAACGTTATTTATAGTTTGTTTCATCAATAAAAAATCAAGTGCATATATAATATATAATACAAAAATACCAGATGATCGTAAAAGAACAAAAAATATTTACATAGGCTATTGTACAAGATGAAAAGGGAAAAGGGAAACTAATATATATTTAACAATAAACAATAAAAATATATCTTTGATAAAAAACATGACGATGCACGGTTTTAATCAACCGATTAGCTGAAAAGTGATATGCATCAAACATGCATAAAACAATTACACCGCGTTGTAGCTTGTTCTTTGTGTAGTTGAAAAGGCAATAAAAATCGAGAATAAAGTAACCGTCTGTGTTAGAAAGGTTGAAACATTTCTAAAATGTATTTATCAACCACGAGTCTATTTAATAACACGTTATAAAATGCCTGAACGCGACCTTTAATCATTTCTGGTATAAGCTCTTTCCAAGTCGAAATGCTATTTATAGTCAACACAAACAAGTAATTTGCATGTAACAAAAGCTTGAAATCACCATGCGGTTTTTCAATGCCCATTCATTTTTGTTTAAATGTGTAACCCAATTTTGGACGAGTTTACCAAAATGCTTCTGTTTCAGTTACAATTTAAATTATTACTAAAACTAAATTAAATTGGAACCCCTGAAACAAGGGACGGGTGTTTAGGAAGAAATAACGGTCTTAATTGTCACGTATTTTACCTTACAGTTGGAGTTCGTTTGCCAAAACCTACGGACAAATGGTAACTATTTCGGCGGAATTCAGCTAATTGGTATTGGCGATTTTCTACAGCTACCTCCAGTTGCCAATTATCGGTACAATGACGCTGAAATTCATGCGTTCCACTCCGAAATCTGGAGAAATTGCATTAGTCACAAATTGATTCTGTACCAGGCGATTAGACAGTCAGAACACACATTAATCCAAGCTATTAATGAACTGGAAAGAGGATCCTCTTCCGCAGAAACTTTGAATTTAATATATTAGCTTTCTCGACAATTAACCTCTTACAAAGAGGCAGTCTATTTATACGGCACAAACTTTGAAGTAGATTTTCACAATGCCGAAAAACTTCACAAAGTGACAGAACTATTCTCTTTCAAATCCACAGACAGTGGTGACAAATTGTTATTAAGGTAGGTTATGGCGAAAAATGTTTTTAACCTAGAAGTTAAATGCCCAGTGGTACTGTTGAAGAATATTTGCCCCACACTTGCAAAAGGCATGCCGGGTTCAGTTGTCAGGCTTGACAAGAAAGGACAAACGATGTCAATAGAATTTTTTTACTCTAAAAGTCTAACTGAGATAGCTGCCAACTTATCCTGCTGTCAAACGGGTACTAAACATATGATCGTTTGTGTTATCCGTGCATATCTCAACTTCTGGATATATTGGTAAGCGACGTTTCGATCTAGAGACTACGATCGTTTTCAAGCAATATATCCAGAAGTTGAAAATCCATCTCAGTCGTCATGTTTTTGTAATTTACCCTGCTTCTAAATGCCACTCAAACACGGTTGTTTAAAGATGTTACAACAACAACTGAACATTTTCAAAGAAAAAAGACTTAGGTTTAGGTGTTAGGGTAAGTTTCAAAATAATCAATCTGAAAAAAGGACTTAGAGTTAGGGTTTCATTGCCATTGTGTTTTAGAAACCTTTTTTTGGTTTCCACTTGTCAAAATGTTATTTCTTATTTTCTTAATAAGGTGAAATGGGTCCGCAAGGAATTTCACCGGATGTGTAGAATCAAAAGGGGAGACGACTGACATTGATGACATTCTTGGAGATTGGTCCCGGCGAATCTTCATAAAAGAGCGATTATTTGAAGATCCATCTAAACAGGTGTATGCTACATGAAAACCCATATAGTAAGTGCTTCGGCTACCTCCCAGAACATTGAATACAACTGTGGCCAATTTAGTTGGTTTGTTGGGTAATGCGCCACCTGAAACATGAAGCCAGTTAAACCATGGAAAAGAAACTGACAAACATGGTCAGCTAGAACAGGCCCCGAAGAAAATGCACATTTGCCTGCCTCGTCGCCAACGTCAGTTAAACCAATTAGGGTTTTGTTGCTACTAAACAGTATGTCTTCCTGTATTTACACTTCGTCTAGTATCAGCCCACTGACGTACCCGCTCTTGGGAATCTGTTCGTGCTTGACTTGCATGTACATCCATTTCAACACATTATTCACTCCAGAATGTGGTTTAACAGAGTTTTTGTATCGTAAGAGTGTTCGTTCAGAAGGAAGTACAAGCGATCCACTTTGTATTAAGTGTCGGTAAATCATTCGGCTGTTATTCCAGATGGAAGGTCCAAGCTGTATCATCGTGTCACCCCAAGACCTGCTGTGGGATTGCTGTATGTTGCGTATATGAGAGTTGATAAGGCTCACTTGAACATTGAGGGGCTTTTTCCTTCAAAGGATCCATTATATTGACACATTGCGATGGGGTCTCCGTTGGGGTGAGGCATCTGAATCAGAAAAATGGGGACAATCAGTTCTGTCTTTTGTTTTGCATGTCTCTGTTTTAGTTCTTGATTTTCATGTTAACTTCCTACACTTTAGACATGTTGATAAAAACTGTGAATATGGTAGAACTTTCAGACATTTGGAGCTGTATCCAACTTTACTATCATCCCTAGAAAAATGAATTCGGACATTCTCATTCTGTAATAAATCTAATTGACCAAGTCCTACACCTGTACACAAACGATCAACATCCAGTATTGATGTATCCATCACCGAAACTTCACATTTTCCTATATTGTAAATCTTTATATCAAGAGTCACCTTATAGCCATTGCAAACCAAATCTGTGTATTTTGCAATTTCATAGAAAGCATCATTTCTTCTTGTGATGAAATATTCAGGTGGAACAAACTTGGGTACTGAATTAAAGTCAATAATTGCCTTAGATTCCAAAGGCTCCACCTCTTTTAGCCCTACCAAAAAAAGTCACACGTTTTTCCCAGTTTTCAGATTCCCTTTTTTGTACCGCAGATATTTTTGGAAACGCTTTCTGTAGCACTCGACCGAATAACATTGGAGCACAATCCTCAAACTGCTCTACGTGTCGGCCGAAAACACCAGAAAGACAGGCGCGATTGAAAATAGACCACTGGAGACTTTATTAGTATAAAATAAAAAATGTGTTTTGACAAGATTGTGCAGTTTCCATCGAAATACATGTTTGCCAATTTTCAATTTGATACTTAAATGTAGTTTTAGGAAGTATGTTTAAATGTGTTTAGATCTTTCAAAATTGGTGCCAGCTCACTCGACTTATTCTTGTTAAAACATCCCGTTTTTCACTTGCGTTATACTACCATCTCACTAAGTTCAAACGTTGAGCCTTACAATAAGTTTGTGCAGGTTTCATCCGCATCTGTACCAGTTTGAAATTTGATAGCTTCAGTCGTTTTTCAAAAGTAATAAAAAGTATTATGATAATCATCCTATCCATTTTAAAAACGTTCAAGGTCATTCTGCTTTATGACTCAAGGGACCTTTTAAAAATTAAATAATCTTAACGATATCAAAAGGGAAATCTGGCCATTCGGTTCGGCCATTACATTATATTTTTATGAAACTTGCCCTTTTATTATTTTTTATTATTGTCATTTTAAAGATATATGCCCGTAATTTATTGTAAGATGCTGCTATGTACATGTATATGGAGATAAAAGTTTCAAAACGTTTAAATATAAGCATCAAATAATGAAGTTTTGTATAACCTCCTTTTTACTATTATGTGAAAGTCAAAAGTCAAAGTATATGAACCGGTGACGTCACTGCCAATATTCACAAAACTCGTTCTGCGCTATGTTGACGAAGGGACCCATAAACTACGGGCATTTATCTTTAAAATTACATATGGAAAATAGTGAAATTAAGTCTATTTTATGTCGAACTTTGACGTACTATTGATATGAAACATATTCTTGTGCATTTAACTCCACGATGAAATGTGTATATGCTTTGTTATTACATGAGCCAGATGGCCAAATAAATATGATATTTTATGTATTTATTTGCTTCCGTAGTGCAGCTGAAGACAGAATACACTCCCTATGTCGCTTAGCCCTTTTCTCGACAACGTAAAACTTATCCTTTCCAATTCAAAGCACAACTACAACTTTCCTGCCACCTCCAATCCTCAACAGCCTAATAAAAGCATTCGAACTGTCTGAAATGTATACTTGTTGCCTGAATTCTCTAACTGGAATTGTGAAAGCATGTTTATAAATGTTTTGTTTATTGATAGGTGTGCTGTGTCCAAGTTATCGACAGGCGAAACAGTGTTGATCAACAGTTATAAAATTCAGGAGGAAAAGGCTTGCGTCCTTTCAACCTTTAAACAATAAAAGAGAGATTATGAAGTAGTTTTACGCTTGTATGGATAAAATTCATTTTTTTCGCTTCTTCCATCAATTTGTGGGCAATTACTTTTAAGCTGCGTTCACACGGTGCGACTTGTAGTATCAACTCGTCGAATTCGACTGAGTTGAATCGTGGGAACAGAGTAAATCAAAGCAACTTTAGTTGTATTCAACTAGTAGAAAGCGAGTTGATTGAAATAGGACGTGCTCTATTTCTTTCGACGAGTCGAAAGGTTTCAGCCGATCAAATTGTGGCATTTAGTTGAATGGAGTTACCTCCCTTCGTTCAAATTTTTTCCAATGTCACTAAGGCCAAAGGCGCTCCATTTCCACGATGATCAGCTGTTTATCCAGTTTAACAGTGCAGGAGAATTATTGTGGCATATAAAACACAACCATTAAGCGCCGTTTCCATTTGTACGGACACGGATGCGGATGCGGACGCGGACACGGCTGCGGATAATTTGGTTTTGTGTGTCTATTCATCCGATTTTCCGTATGCAGAGACTGAAAATGCATTGGAGGCATACGGTTCCGCATACGGAAAAAGTACCGATCGCTACATGATCCGGTCGAAGATTGCCGTATCCGCGTCCGCATCCGCATCCGTACAAATGCAAACACACTCTATATTAACAACTAGCGCGATTTTTCCGTATCCGCATCCACATCCGGAAACGCCGCTTTACCGTAATTGAAATCATATCAACGAAGTTACGTTATTTGTAAGTTATCGCGAGAAGCGCATCGCATTCGACCATACACATGCAACTTTGTTGATACGACGAGTCGAATTCGACGAGTTGATACTACAAGTAGCACCGTGTGAACGCGTTAGTTACTAACTGTTCAAACCGAACACGCCGTTAGCTTTAAAATGCAATGACCATTTATTTAGAATCTCGACAAAACGGAAAATGCTTAGTTTATCTTGGTTGTGAATAACCCCTTTTACGATCTGAAACACTTTTTTGCGATTTAATAGGGCAATAATACAGAAGCATTCGTTTGTTAATTAATATACATGGCAGAGCACAAAAATGAAATAACACAGCCGCCTATATTCATGCCTGCTCAGAGCTAAGCTTCATTCACTAGATTTTTTGGTACATTTTGCTGCCAAGAAGCTCTCGTCGTCTTTGAATTAACAAGTTTAATTTAATAGACAAATTTCTTTGAATCGACTTCTAGTATAAACAATTGGGTTTTTATACATGAATATGTCATCACTTGTGTATAACAAAATGCAGATAATCAGACTTCACAGCCTAGCAATAAATCTCACAATTTATTCCGTTTCATTGGATGTTGGTACAAGACTAAACATATCGCATCCGAAAAGGTTAGCAAACTGAATCCAAGTACATGACTGCGACGGCCTGGCAACTTCCACACTAAAATGATGTCCCGTCGGAATCCTTTTTAAAAGGAACAGGCTCTGTAAGTCTCGTTCATTTCTGCTTTACTCCCGGGTACACCCGTGAAACTGTAGCGCTTTGTTTTGAATAGCGGTCTTTCAGGATGGTTTTTCGTTTTCTTTTTGTTCAGTTATAACATAGGACGGAAATCTGGTCAAATCCCGTTTATTAACCCAATAAAATTCCATGCACGGTAGTTTAGTCTCCGAAGACTTTAGCTTCTACCTGTTCAAACTAGAATACTAGCAAGCCAAAAAAAATTCTTGATCTCACATGGTGGCATCCCGGAAGTCAGCTTAAGCCAGTGGTAAGGACCACCAGACTGTTTTCGTTTGTTTAAATTTCACATTTTTGAAACGCCAAACGTTGTTCTTAATGGTGTCTTTAAGATTATCTTCTTGAAGTGGCATAAAGAAGTCGAGACACTCATAATAACCGAAACAATTACAGATAATCAACTTTTGTTATATTTTCGGCTCAACGTTTTCAAGCAATCTATTATTGGATTTATTATTTCGTATTGCTTAAAAACGATCTTAGTATCTAGGCCGAAACGTTGAGCAGAAAATATACCAGAAATTGTTTATCAATGATATCTTATGTTGTCCAGAATATCCGAAAATTTGGAATTAGAAATCTCTCGGTGCTGCTGTTTATGACAATAATTCATTTCTCTATAGGATTTATATATAGTGGAGTAAATGAATACGTTTACAAAACTGTTACTGTTGCCAATCCACATAGCGACTGAAGGCTTTCCCTCCCGGAATCATGATTACAAAAAATCATCGCAAACAATTACGGAACGGTCTGCAGTAGACGCAGCAATTCTTTGCTGTCTATTATTATGTCTTACTATGTCCTATAGCTTCTGTTATTCCACAAACCCATAACAACTGCCAGTAGAAGCCGCACATTAAATTGTGAGGGTAATACTGATAGTAAATGAAATTACCAGAAGAAATATTTGGTGACAAAAACGCTACAAGAGCAACAATCCACAAAGACACATTAAGTCCGTCAGAGCGTTTCACAGTGAGGTGTGTTTTGTATTTCACAGGGAAGGAAACCGCCAAATATCTGTCCTCCCTTAAAACGGCTATACTCCAGATAGACAATGTTGCGCATGTGTCGTGGACAACACCTGCGATTTGACACCAGACGATTCCATAGTGCCAATTGTCTGTAATGGCGGGAACAACACAAGGCTGACCAGAAACTAAGCACAGCATGAAATCCGCTGTACTGAGGTTGTTGAGCTTAACTTTAGCCGTAGCCTGGATTTGTTTGGTAGCCCTCAAATATATGGCCAAGGACACAACTAAAATACCTATAGCTCACATAATCACACTCGTTTGATGATAGTCATTTCTAGAATCGCGCTAATCAGAGCTTTTAAATCAGTAGCATTGGTCACATTTCCCATAATATCATTCATTTTAAACAGTAACGAAGTGTGCAACCGCCAGGTAAATCGACATCTACGCTAGTAATTACGTGGTTCGCTAAAAGTACATGTCCCTTTCAAACGTTGCGCAGTCCATATTGTTTTTATAGGTTTACAATGAATTTTGTTATTAGAAATAGTAGTGAAGCTCCAAGATATGTTGTTATCATTGTCAAACACAAATATGATGGATTAAATCTACTTACTTCAACGAGATTTTAGTTTTTATTTAAAAAGTTAATTAAGTCTTGTTATTACCGAACGGCATTGAAGGATCATGATAACTTTCGTCTACTATATGTCTGCTGACAAGTATTCTGCTACATGCAGTTTTGTTTTTTATCTTTCTATTATATCGTTAGTGTCTAGACCTACTTATAACAACGGCGTATCAATGTTTATTTTAATTGATTTCAAGAAACACATTTCAAATCAAAAGAAACACCGAATGACGTTGCAATGAAATAAAAATAATTCCAGCAATGCTCTTTGATTTTCACTTCATTCGCACACCTTTAAACTCCAACGCCTTTAATACTGATACCCAACATCCTCGGTATAAAATGATGCCCATTTGCAGGGATGTGCAAAGAAAAATAGAGGTAGTTGAGTGAGATACCGACACGTGTCAGAGCTTCGACAGACACAATCAAATCACATCCTTTGTCACCTGAGAAGTATATAATGTAACTCCGTGATCAAACATCTGACCAGTTTTGACTTTAATCTTTTGATTCCACGATAAGGCCTTTTATCTGGGCTAGTGTGGTTTACTAATCAGTCTATGCAGATGATAATTATCAGTCGAGAACAGATTATTACTGTAATGCCATCCGGATCAATGAAAAGGCGCTGTTCAAGATGTGAGAATCCGTTTAGCAATAGGGAATGGACGTGGGTGCATTGAATTAGAACAATGATGGCGATCAAAGCTGGATGTTGTTATTTTACTTACGCTATATAAATGTAAATTCTTCGGCGACTTAGGTAAGTATTCCTGATCATTTCCGACAGTTAGTGCCTATGCACCAAGGCCCCCGAAGATCTTCTCAGTTTAGATCGCATGAGTGGTTTTAGGACCTTTAATCTGCATTCGCATTCGGTCAATATAGTTACAAATCTGCTGGACACAATCTTATAGCAATCTTTATACTAGTATATTTGATTGGTTTTTGGTTCGTGTCCCCCCTCCAAAATAAGGCAAAACGGTACCAAGGAAAGACGCATATAAAACAATAACATCCCGTTCATTTTCTGACTTTATAGCATTTCGAATTATTGGTAGTCAGTTTATTTGAAAACAGTTAAAGTTATGACATGCTAATTATTAAGTCAATATCGGGTGGTTAAAGAAGTTATAAAGTTATAAAACGTTTGCCTTCTTTTGTTCTTGGATGGTTTTACAACAGCAACAAAATCGCTTTGGAAAATTGATGTGGTTCCTATATGCCTCATCTTAATCCGGAAATGTAATGGTTTAAACGTAAACGTGGGTTATTATGAGAATCGCAAATGCTTCTTATTTCCAGTTCTAAACAGGGCGTTATCCTACATCCAATTACCAGTTAAATTGAATTGTATGCCTAAAAGTCGTTGCTTCCTCTTAATATTTTTTTACAGGCAGTGTTTTCACCATGACAAATATATTTTAAAAATGCTCACCATCTGAGACTGTAACTTTGCTACTGGCTGACTTTTCACGACGGCATAGACATTCCGATTTCCCGAAATGTTTTAGCTCTGACTGGAGAGCCATATCCCAATTACGTCATAGAAAGGTCACTATGGCTGCGTTGTCAACCTGAATAGTCAACCATAATATTTTGTCCGGCCGTTGCATCGCATCCTACACAAGGCTGGTTTAGTGCAACGGAAACATAAATAGCAACACTTTTTATTTGCTTACAGTTAATTCTTTAGCTGCCCATCCCTTTAAACGCCAATCAAATAAATAAATAAGATTTTGCCGAGCAAATTCAAAAGGCGATTAAGTTCGGGTATGTCCGAAATGTCGGTCCGTTTCTGGTTATAACCTGAGAAAGTACCATAACTAGATTCAACTTACTGAAAGATTTAAAGCAAAAGGCTTGCTAAGTCAAACGGCAATTAGATAAGAAAATATAGAACGTTGGCTTTCCAACCCACAAAACATATATTTTGTACGATTTTTTGTCGATTTTATTATTTTCAAAGTTGACAATATATATATATTTCTCTAACAATTCTCTGAGGGCAGACATCTTGCCGATTTAACTTAAAAGAAACCGCCTGAGCTTCAACGAGTTGGTTCGGTGGTTGCCGCGTGTGACGTGAATTGGGCCAAAAGTTATAGAATGTGAAACGAAAACAACTTCCCAACAGCAATTCAAGGCTTCATTCTGAACACTTCCTTTCGGGATGTTTTGATACAAGTATATTGTGACAGTTCGGCATAAATCTGTCGGATAAACGTTCAAAATTTAAACGACACACAGCTGAAAACTGCAGTATTATTTTGTTTACATTTGACAGCTAAATTCAATTCTTCTTTCAATTGTTTCTCTCCCATTGTTATACAATAATAATATTTGGCTTGACCTTTTTTGCCTATTTAAGTTTAACCCAACCTTGTTAAAAAAAAATATAGGTTTCTTCGCGTCTAACTAACCCTTAACTATTGTTAATGAATAACACAAAAACACTTGTGATGACTTATATAGAGGCTATTACAAACTGATTTTGGATACATTAAATAAGCTTACTCGGGTGAAACAGACTCTGGAAAATTAGGACGAAGCAGCCAGGTAGGAAACTGGAAAAAAAAAGTATGTCGAGGTCATGTTTTATTTTATAGCTTCTGATATTTATCTTTGTCGTTGACCAAAAGCTCAATCGAGCAGTGACTATAATCAGCTGACAACGACACCTGTCAATCCCGGTCAAGCACCCTTTCTCGTCATTCGACGAAATGTCACCAGCTGAATCGGTGTTTATTAGGAATGTTTATCTGTAATAAAACCCCTATTACAACTTCCGTTTTATACAGTTCTTAAAATAAAACGTGCATTTTCTTCTTTATTTTTTCTCTCCGGTTGCAAATTGATTTTTGGTGGACATTTGGTATTGATATGCAGCATTTGAGTGGAGGTTTGTGGTCAGTGTGATATTAAAGCCTTAATAGGTCCCATTTGGTGTATGGAGACTGTTGAGCGAGGTGTGATTCGGCTGTTGTTTACATTCTGAAGCAGGGCTG
>JAVFBZ010018118.1:0-11659 GCA_032466195.1 Katharina tunicata | reverse complement strand
TAAAGAGAGAGGATAACCATCAGTATGGTTTTAGGGAATAGCTTTTATTAAAGACAGAGGATAACCATCAGTATGGTTTTAGGGAATAGCTTTTATTAAAGACAGAGGATAACCATCAGTATGGTGTGGGTGAATAGCTTTTATTAAAGACAGAGGATAACCATCAGTATGGTTTTGGTGAATAGCTTTTATTAAAGACAGAGGATAACCATCAGTATGGTGTGGGTGAATAGCTTTTAGTAAAGACAGAGGATAACCATCAGTATGGTGTGGGTGAATAGCTTGTAGTAAAGACAGGATAACCTTCAGAATGGTGTCGGTGAATAGCTTTTATTAAAGACAGAGGATAACCATCAGTATGGTTTTAGGGAATAGCTTTTAGTAAAGACAGAGGATAATCATCAGTATGGTGTCTTTTAGCGGGCCATTTAAGTTAATACAGATCAAGACACAAACGTGATTCAGATCCTAGCTAGATTGTTTTAATAAGCATGATTTAAACTAAAATTAATGACCACTCACAAATAAAGTATGGTGATATTCAAACATCTTTACGAGCAGTGTCCAAAACTTGTTGACAATACCACAAAAGTGTATTTGTAGGATGAACTATTAATAATATCAAATATTTTATAAATCATTATGGGAGATGCTTATATCACGACAAGACCAATACCCTCTAACTTTTTTATTCTTGGACAGTTTTCCAGCATTTACCGCAGGCGGTCGTCCGTAAATGAGAGGTACAACTGGGGAGTTTATATTGTAAGAAACAAACGTACTAGCCAGTACACCAATTTAAAATGGAAACAAGACTTGGAATCTGTGTGAAATTATTTATTTTGCATATCTTCATTGTTAACTACACATTGTTAGTTTAGTGACAAAAACATACATGAATGACATATGCACATTCTCATAGAACTTAAAAATCGCACATCCCTCGAATATATTAAAAAAATATATTCAATTTCAAATAACTAGGCCTGTCCACCATGACCAGTGACAGCTCTGACTTTCTCGGCTAAAACTTATATTCTATTGCGGGAACTGTTTCATATACCAAAGAGATAGATTTTGTTTTCATAAAATAGGGTTAAATGTACAAGGGTTGGATGGAAAGAGAGTAACAAAACTTGTTAGTAACTGTGATAGACAAGAAAGATTAAAGTCACATATGCACCCAAAATATGGATTTTCCAACTAATTATGTTTGCCTTGATTTTTACAAGATTTGATGTTTGTTCAAAAATTTAAACAGTCACGTTAAAACAAAAATGATTCATTGGGTACAAAGCTTGTAAGTACCAGGACAAATCTAGCAGTTATTCAAATTTACCAGAAAGAGGGCTCGCCATATTTACTCACAATGACTTTGATCCAGCCACGGTGAATGACCTTGTTTGTAATGAGCCAACATTTTGAACCTTGTAAGGCGTGTGGCCAACACGGTTTACTAGGAGTGACGTCGGTACATCAAAGTGTGTCTGACCTGTGACAGCAGATTGACACATTTCCAATTACATTTCTGACAGAATTTTCACATTTCTTGTAGCTTTTAAACTACCCTTACCTTCAAATCTGGGGGAAGAGTTAACGAAATGACTCTTACTTTTATTTTTTGATGAAAATATATATATAATTCATGTGATTCTGTGAAAACCCAAAATACAGAATTTGTGGGTGCGTATGTGACTTTAACAAAAAACATTCATGGCAACTACAACAAATGATGGGTGATTTTACACAATTTATCACTAACACAACACACTTTGTGACGAACATTTGTAAAAATGTGCACAATATAACTGTTTTACAAAAATAAGAGTTTAAATTGTACCTCTTTCAAAATGTGTATCGGAAGTTATTCAATGTGTGGATGATCCAATAGAAGCTCTGTTAAAAATATGGTATTCATAATTAACTACCAAATAATTACAATTTCTTAAAAACACAATCTTGGTCCACCTAAATTTAAAATCTTCTTCAAGCAATAATGGAAAAAAGATTTTTGAAAATGAAATTTTTCTACATTTCATGAACTTATTATCAGTCTGCATATACGTTTGAACATCTTATACTGCTCTACTACAATGTATGCAATATTTAGCTGTTTTAAGGGCAATTTCAAAGCAGGATGTTGTTGCTCTTACGAACAGCGTTCTTTGATGCACATAGCTGTTTGGCTCCGCCCCAGAAATATTGGTAGATTAGATTGTTGTCAGCTTCGTTGCTTCAGCTTCTGGCACCATTGTCAAAGTGTTTAAATATTCCATTAATTTGAACTTTAGTCAATTTTGAGAAAATTATATACCAAGTTCTTGTGTTAGTTTAGGTACTTTCGCTTTGACCTAACTAGCCATTTTAATTGACAATCATAAAACAAAAAGCAGAATATAAAACATGTGTTAAGTTTACTACTTAATATATCAACTTATCTTTTATTATAAAAAAACACGACCAAAAATGGCTACCAAAAAGTGAGGTGCAATGAAGCTGAGGATTTTGAGAGATTAACAGTTTTCCAACTAAATTAAGAAAGCTAGGCTTAAGCTTTTTTCGTGGTAGAATCTAAAACCGTTGTACGAACTAACATCTCTGTAACACAGTATGGATCACAATTTGACGATGGCCGACGATCCTCAAGATAACCTTTGCCCTCTTCAGCCACTTGTCTTGGAATTCGCACACTGGCGCCACGGTTAGCGACCCCAGCAGAAAAGTCGTAAATACTGGACGTCTCGTGCCTACCAGTCAAGCGCCTCTTGTTGTCTTCCCCTTTGTTAGGATCATAAGCAGAAATGTGTTCTGAATGGTGGCCAGACAAAGCCTCAATTGCTTTTTCAATGAACCTGTAAACAGATAATTTGTTTTTTTCATTGCTGAGAAATAAGCATATGCACATCTCCACTTTGGCACAAGAGATTAAGCAAAGAGCCAACACTATCAACTGATCTCCAACTCAACAAGTTCTGGCACACCCAAGGGAGATAATGCATCAAAAGATTATCTCCCTTTACAGCCATAAAGGACTGAATAACAGGATGATCTAAATTAACATAGAAATTTAAGATATGAATCCACAGTGACATTTTTTTTTTTACTGTACTTTCAGTGAATATAAAATGTAAAATGCTATAAACCATAAGGTATGAGATTTAATCACCAAATTGTCTGATAAACTACATCTGGCACAATTTCCTAAAAAGTCACATATGCACCCAAAATATGGATTTTTCAACTAATTCTGTTTGCCTTGATTTTTGCAAGATTTGTTGTTTGTTCAAAAATTAATAGAGTCACGTTAAAATAAAAATTAATAATTGGGTACAAAACTAGTACGGACCAGGAGAAATCTAGCAGTTATTCGAATTTAACTTAAGGTGGGCTGGCCATATCTGTTCAGAATGACTTTGATCCAGCCGCGGTAAATGACCTTGTTTGTAACGAGCCAACAATTTGAACCTTGTAAGGGGTGTGGCTAACACGGTTGACTAGGAGTGTGACTGAGCAGATTGACACATTTCCAATTAAAATTTTTGGCAGAATTTTCAGATTTTTTTACCTTTACCAGGCTTTTAAGCTATTTTTACCTTCAACTCTGGGGGTATAATTACCGGTAACTGAATTTCTCTAACTTTTATTTTGTGATGAAAATATATATAATTCATGTGATTCTGTGAAAACCCAAAATACAGAATATTTGGGTGCGTATGTGACTTTAAGTTTAATTTTTTTCCATTCAGATTATATGTGTGTAATTGATTTCAACAATAAATACACAATGTAATTATGAATAATTTAAAATTTGGTAAGCATATGTTATACCTTTATTATTTTTTGTTAAGTGTAAAAATAACAATAGTTATTTATCTCTCCGTGCAACTTTAAAACTTCAGAAACCATATGATCACTCACTTGATTCCATTTTCGCCCCTCATTTCCTCTGTGCTGTAGTTACAGTGTGCTCCGGCTCCGTTCCAGTCACCCACAACTGGCTTCGGGTCAAGGGTTACCACAACTCCAAAATCCTCCGCAACACGGTGTAAAATGTACCGTGCGGCCCAAAGATGATCTCCTGCTTCTATACCTTCACATGGACCAACTTGGAATTCCCACTGCAATGGAGAAATAAAGATAGGTTATTGGATTGTATGCTGTGTGGACAAGTCCTGGGGGCCCCCACAAAGCACACAGCACCAGGGCGTTGTGATGCTTTTAATGAGCCTGCTGACGTCAAAACTTGCTACCTTGTTTGTGCTTCAAAACGTTCTATCGCAACAAAGGAATGACGTCAGTAGATCAGAGACATCAGTGTTCAGAGACAGTTGCAGTTTGTACATACATGTAATATCACAGGTATGGACAGATAATACTATGCTATATGGCTGTCCTTCATTCAATTTACAGGCTGGGTGTTTTTATTAGTGTTTTATTGTGTTTTATAAAAAACAACCTGGTGTGGGGTTTTACTAACCTGTGCAGGCATAACCTCCGCATTACAGCCTGCAATTTTAACGCCAGCGTAGAGACAGGCTTTATAATGGGCTTCTGCTATATCCCTGCCGTACACCCTGTTAGCTCCGACACCACAGTAATACGGCCCTGAAATAAACCTAAATCAATTAATTTCATGTCATAGGTCTAAAAACTAACCAGGAAAGCAATTGGCTTATGTCGTCAAATCATTAGGTTAAAGAATATAGATCATTTGCTTTTTAACCCACTTTTTAGATGTTTTCAACAAACTTTTGTCTTTATAAATATTTTTCAAAGTTGACAATATTTATAGATCGGTTACATTTCTCTAAGCGCAGACATCTTAATGTTTTCACATAGAAGAAATTGGCCGAAATTCTCTGAGTCTGGTTTGGTGGTTTCCGTGTGATGTGATTTTCTGCAACTTTTTAGATACGCTGAAGTGAGAGAGAGAGAGAGAGAGATGAGCTACACGCTCAACTTATACCACAGAAAGATATGCCACAGCAACTTTAACGCAATTTAATTACCTGCCGTTTCAAATGCGTTAACTCTGCGTAACAAAAACAACAAAAATGTGCACCCGTCTGAATCTGATAACTGATATATTATTCTTTTTACTGAGGCGGTCTTAACTGCAAAAGACTATCTCCTTAACATTTCAAAACTTTTGGAATCAACTTCTACATATAAATACAAAAATAAATAAATAACAAGAATGAATCCGAGCACTAGTTCAGCCTCTGATTAAAGATTCTAAGGACCTGGACAGAAATTCTCACAGGCCCATCAGAGTGCTGTGGATCTGAGGTTTTAGGGGGTGCCCCATTGTGCCACGCACCTTGTGGTCCGGGGAAGCCATGTTTGGGCCATCCCAATGGGTGATCGTCCAGAGCATCTAATAGAGTATACTCCTGCTCAATTCCAAACCACGGGTGGGAGTCTTTGGCTTTCTCCATCACATCATTACACGTGGCACGGAAATTTGTCTCTGAAAATTATGAGAAAACGAAAACAGTGTGTATTAAATAATGGGTAGTACATGTATGATCTGATGTTCAGTTCGGTCCCTTTCTCTATTGATCTTGTTCATGCTATTCTCCTTCTTCATGACAAATTATCTCGTTACATAGAAAACATGATGGATTAACACAGAACAGATAATTAAATGTATTATCAGACATCAGAAATTTGAGACAATACAGGTCAGAGAAGTGAACGAGTTGCTGGATAAGTGTGTGATAGCCCATAAATCCAAGCGTCCAAGCCTTCTGGCTAATAAAGGGCAGTATGTTCCAAGTTAAAGTATACTCCTGCCATTGGATGAACAGTTTTGTTAACTACAACTGAACTAACATACACCAGTTATTCCATACATGTTAAAAATCGTTGAGCATGCCATACCACACCAGTCAGCACAAACAGCATTTAAACTGAAAATACATGTGTATGGATTACGTAGCATCAGGTTTACACATCATCATTTTATTTTCTAAAGATAGTTACACGAATGTTTAAGGCATAAAAAATGATACATAAACAACTAGAGAACTATGCCGGAGAACAATGAAATACCTGCTGGTTTCCTGTTGTATTTGTAGACATCACACATCACCAGCTTGTTTTTACCTCCCCTGAATGGGTCTTTGAAGATAGCCCGAGGTATAATATACATGTCAGAGTTAGATCCCTCAGCCTGATACGTACTCGATCCATCGTAATTCCACTCAGGTAATTCTACAGAAGAGAATAAACAATTATATAGTTGTTATTTTACACCTGACCATGTAGATTATGGTAAAGTGTTTATATAATGATATTTATTGTTATACAAACTTTCATTTTTCAAAACTATACACAAAATTTGCCATTAAAAAAACACTGATATCTTTAAAAGCATTTTCAGTATGAGATCAACACGGCACATTCTAAACTAGAGAAAAGTTGGGACGGTAATATAATATTCAAATGGCAACTTCACCATTGATAATTGACACATATGCATACATGTAATTGAACAGCAAACGGATGAAGTACGACCACAGATCAACTTTGCAGAAAAAATTAATAAAAGTAACTCCGAATACTGAAGTCATCATGTTTGATATTCTATATTTCAGTCTATCTATGTAGCCATCACCAGGAATATGTCACATTATAATACAAGACTAGTATCAACGTTTACAAAAACAAATAATTTATTTCTACCTTTAGGTGATTTGGGTTCGAAGTCCATGGTTTTACATTTACTCCTGACCCCCTCTCCCGTGCCATCTATCCATAGGTACTCACACTGTACCCGGTTCGTCGTCTGTTCCAAGTCCAGGTACCTCTGCAACACAAGTTTGTCTGTGTGCGAGGATTGGGAGGTTGTGTACATTGTTATCTAATATACTGACACTCCTGCAAATAATAGAATAGAAAAATTATAAATATATTTACATAAAAAGAATTTTAAATATAAAAATCGTACTCAAACTCCAAAATATCACTGTAAAACAAATTTGCCTGTAAGAAATGGTTCTGAGGGTTTTTCTAATTTAGACAGGACTCACCTGAAAATCACCATGGTACATTGCATGTAACTAAAAAACATATTATTCAATTACAGTAAACTTTATTAAAACACACCTGTGACGACAATCTATTGTTCAAGCCCTCCATTACTTTTAAGGAATGGAGAGTTGTGAGAGGCGCTTGAAGGGGTTTTGGCTTTATTACAGATGCCTGTGTTTAATACACCATACCAGAAGTCCATTAACTATTAATTAATTAGTTAATGGACTTCTGAGGATACCGATTCATGCAACACTACCCAGACTTAGAAGGGTGGGTTTTTAGTAGGGGAATATCCTCGTAACACTCCATTCCTTAAAAATAATGTGCCTTCGCTCCTCTACGAAATTATTTTAAAACAGTTTTAATTCAAGGAATGTAAAGATGAGAGATGTGAAAAAAATGGTCGACCCTATAATCCTGATAATGGAACCAACAATGGGGCATATGTTCTGAAAACCATGGGCCAAATTGAAACGCTAACGAGCCAGGTAACAGCCACCAGGTAACGGCCACCAGGTAATCCATTTGTTGCACTCAGCTGACCCTGGATCCTGAGCTCCAAACCAGAGTCAAACCACTCACTTTGTTTTTTCTCAGCTTTTCCTAATTATATAAACTTCCCTGCAGCCTCAATGAATCCCTGGTACATGGTTTGAGGCTCACCTTTTGACACGTCTATGAATAAGAGAGAGGTGGTTAAATGTGACCTTTCATTAGACTGCTAGACTACAAAACTGTGCTGAGAAAAACTTGACATTTATATACAATATACAACATTTATGTACATCTGACAGTCTGCCAACAGCCACTATTATGACAGAGCAACTACTGTAGATTCGGTGCAACCGGTGCAAAAACATCTACTGACACAGCTTACTCATGTCAGTAAAACTTATTTTATTCCGTTATTCGCTCATAAATGTCATCTGAATCTCATGTGTAAATGTATCGACCAAATTGTAAGAAACGTTTCTCAATTTAACTGAAATGCAAGTTTTGTTAAAGCCGTCTGTTAATCAAACCTATGGCCTATAAACTGGGCCCTATCTAGCTAAATCTGATTGGGCCATTATTTCAGAATTAAATGAGTCACCCCATGTATTTCAGAATTAAATGAGTCACCCCATGTATTTCATATTAGCTTTATTGTTTTAAATCTTTTAGTAGAGTTTTTTGTAAAAGTAATTAACCCACATAGTTTTTATTTCTACGGTTACATAACGCAGACGGCTGCTTCTCCTGGCCTAGTTTGCCCTTGTGAAGCCGAGTGCATGCGCGTTGATGTAGCACAAATAGAAACAGTAAGCTAATATTAAATGAGACAGTAGAATTCTAACATACATGTACACTGTATATTCCAGCGTTTATTGCATCAAAGTGAACAATTCATCACAAACATCATTAATGACATAAAATAATTTAATTTCCCCACATTATATTGTAATGGCAAATACATGTACTTTGTGGTTGGGCGTTGGACTACGGAACCCCCTTTACTGTACCCGGAATAGGTTCAATAACCCCTGTGGAACGTAGGTATATAAGGGAAGTTTTCTGGTGGCTGCGGAGATACGGGGTGTTTTTTACCAGGTTTCTTCCCGGTTTTCCACCATACACTGGCAATGCAAATTATTAAGATTAGTAAGTCGTCATAAAGGTGAAATGCTCTTGAGTACGACTTTAAACACCAATCAAACAAACAAACAAACAAACAAACAAACAAATACATGTAGGCTACAGCCCTCACAAAACAAACTTGACTTCATTTCTTTTCAGACTTCACACCCTATGGACTTTTAGACTTAGAGAGGTGAATCACAAATGTTTGAAGCGCTAATGAGTGAAGTTCCAAAACATTGAATAGAGTTGCAAAGGGATGCGTGAAGAACTTTGCAGCTTTGCATATCTCTTCACAGCTTTGTGCATCTCTTAACAGCTTTGCACATCTCTTCCCAGCTTTGTGCATCTCTTCCCAGCTTTGTGCATCTCTTAACAGCTTTGTGCATCTCTTAACAGCTTTGTGCATCTCTTAACAGCTTTGCAACCTATACACATGTATCTTACCCTCTTCCATTCAAATTTATAAAGCATTTAACACATATATTAGATCCAATCATTCTGTCTAGAAATGAGGTGTTACTTATGACACATGTATGTTACTAGTATGACCGGAGTGTCATCCTTTACCCGATTGTATAGGTGTTTCTCTGTTTTATATCTGCGTATATGGAAACAAATGTAGATACAATATTCAAAATCCTTAGATAAATAGTTATCAAGAGAATTGGCACACATCTTATTACATAGGCCTAATCTATGTGGAAAATTGCTTAACTCCATGATTGAAATACATCTAAGTCCCATGTCTGCAAGTGGAAACAAATGTAGTATCTAATTTTCAAAAGCCCAAGATAAATGTAAAGAAAATACAGTCCGGACAAATTAACTTCTTGGATTTTTATGGGCACCTCATTTTTATAATTGATAAAGAGAAAAATGTTGTTGGGACATACAGTATGGACAGAAAAAGTCAAATAAATCCAAGAGTGATTACACCAAGAAAAGAAATACAGTATGAATTTGGATATTAATTCCAGTGTAGATACCAAACAAGATTGATCCCCCCCCACCAAAAAAAAACAAAAAAACAGCAAACATTTAAAAAACATTTTAAAAAAGGAATCACTATCACCAGAAGTCTATTACTTCTGCTATCACTAACACAGACTTTCTGCTAAGAGTTTTAAATCTAACAACAACAATCAACAATATTTGAGGGGGAGGGTTTGAAGCTTCATGAATTATTTATACTAAGAAATTTTCCTGGAAATTCACAAAACATAAATTCTTCACACAGCGCTTTTAATCTGTAATCTGTAAAACTAGATTTAAATTAGTCAGATTTAAATCTTCAACACTGATAGCTAATTTTTAGGGGTGTAACAATACATCTAATTATCTAACTATTGATTTATTCCAATATTTACTTCCCCAATAATCAACTATTGATTGCTTTCGGTAATGCAATAATTGTACGAACTATCGATAATTTCAATAGCTTACGAATATTCGGTATAATATTGCTGTCATACGTTCAAATGGAGCCTTTAACGATCAGGGATAACCCAGACAAACTTTGAACATCTTTGACATAATAACTGACAATCTATTATATTAATCTACCGTATATTTTGTATAAATAATAAATTAAGTACGTTATATTCCTACCCACAATACTATCGCAATAAAGTCCTAAATATTGCTATAGTATCGCAATAGCATTGTGGACTATGGCACTGCTATCACAATGGTCAAATAAGAGGCAAAAGTCACCCTAACTAATTTGGGGGTTCTCAAATTGTTCATTCGTCATCTTATAAGACCTTAAGGTTTATCATTTTATCAATGTATATACTATTTTATGAAATAAGTTATATTGATTGAGAGCCTCACAACAGAATTAACTGTACTTTTGGTTTTAGTACGTACTATTGTCATTTATAACTTCTCTATTATTCTCAATTGAGATTTCAATACAAATACTAGTATGGTTATGAAGCATAGTGAATTGTTATCTATATAGCCTAAATTGGTATTACAATCAAATATAATCTAGATAAGTCACCTACTTTCACAGTACAATCAAATTAGATATTTATGCCAAAGTTGTAATTCACTTAATTGTCTGACACAGATAAATGACTCTTATATAACCCCCCAGATATGGCATGCTATGACTTAATTCAGAAAAAAATAAACTGGACTTTAAACTTTGGACTGATTGCAATAATATCTACTCAAACAGATATGTGGTTAGGGCAACACATGTAAAGTCATTTCATGAAAGTCAATAATGCTTGCAAGCAATCACAGGTTCATGTATGTGAACCCCACTTAAACCAAAAGTAATGTTGACCTGATGTAAGTATTGATGCAATGAAAATACGAAATGCCCCACCCAGCCTGAGCACCACAAAAGCTCATCATAGGTTTAATTTCCGTCCTTGAAAATACGTCAAAACAAGGTTTTGAATATCATGTGACTTCATTATGTGCGTGAATAAAAGCTGACTGTGTCAACCTGATAGAACAAGGCTTAATATATCACATGACTTTTTACCCGGGGGGAAATATTATCACCCAGGGGGATAAGTAAAAAAATATAAATATAAATTTTAAAAACTTGAAAGGTCGCATTTTGGCCACCGTAAGAGGACCCAGCTTTAGACAAAATTGGCCAATAAACCATTAAAAGATAGGCCCCTACTTGACACATGTCTGATACATGACCAGGAGACAAAATGGGCCAATAAACAATTACAAGGTAGGCCCCTAATTGACACAAGTCTGATACATGACCAGGAGACAAAATGGGCCAATAAACAATTACAAGATAGGTCCCTACTTGACACATGTCTGATACATGACCAGGAGACAAAATGGGCCAATAAACAATTACAAGATAGGCCTCTACTTGACACATGTCTGATACATGACCAGGAGACAAAATGGGCCAATAAACAATTACAAGAAAGGCCCCTAGTTGACACATGTCTGATACATGACAAGGAGACAAAATGGGCCAATAAACAATTACAAGATAGGCCCCTACTTGACACAT
>JAVFBZ010018108.1:0-11660 GCA_032466195.1 Katharina tunicata | reverse complement strand
CGTGAAAATATGATTCTTCTCGAGGAAATATCCACCCGTATACCCAACCAGCCAGAGGGTGTAACTTATAATATTCTTCATCAAAGATCTGTGTATTACTGTACCTAACTCAAATATAACTTACTTCTTTATTTTCAGAGTACTGTGACATTCTTCAGGTGGATAATTTATTTAACAACAGTTGCATGGCAGAGATACTTCCCCAATCTCCACACCTGTGTATAACCTCCCCTGGTGGCATTCCTCAGCAGTGTAACTATACTGATCTCCCTGCGCCGGTGTATGACCCCACCACTGGACAGTGTGGTAACGTTGTGTCGCAGGTAAACTAAAGGACAGCATATATAACAGTCACATCTTGTGAGATAAGTTGCCATCTGTTCTTAGGGCCCAGTTGTGCATGCACTGGTTAAGTCAAAATAGTTCCAAATAGTTTGAGCTTAAAACCCCCAGAGAAAGAAACAAACCAAATAGTTGGATGTGCTTTGGACATGTTGCCTGTTTACCTGTTGTCTAATTTAGAACAATTGCAGTAGTTTGGGATACATGTGTTCATTTGCCATAAGTTCTAACACAACCTTCTTCTGCTTGCCATGTTGTTTGTTATTAAATTGAGAATGTTTTCAGCTGGTATCCCCTCTTATAAGTGAAATATGAAAAATTAATAACACTCCAAACAAATGATTGGTTGTCAAGATCGATGTTAGCATACTGTGACTGGGTATGGTCCAGTTTATACACAATAAATACACCATTGTTTGTACGGAGAACGAGTTATGTTGTGTTGTAATACATCAAAACAGGGCCTTATATTAACCAGTTCTTTTTAAACATTCTTCCTACAGTTTCAAACTTCTTATTTGTGTCAGTTGTTTAAGTGATATAAACTGAAAACTGACTGTAATCTGTGATTGTTTTGCAGGTAGAGTACATGATCACCACTGATGGGACAAGAGGTATTTACAGTATAAATGTAAAGTTTGTGTTGACCTCTCTACAGTCCAGTGATCTCCCCATGTCACAAACATTCATCACCAAGTATCAAGGGGTTTGTTCAATCT
Source organism: Katharina tunicata (assembly GCA_032466195.1). Lineage (NCBI taxonomy): Eukaryota > Metazoa > Mollusca > Polyplacophora > Chitonida > Mopaliidae > Katharina > Katharina tunicata. The sequence goes on along the minus strand of JAVFBZ010018108.1, from coordinate 10,599 downwards.
TTGTTTTTATCTTCACATACAATATAATACTTTCCAGCCTTCAAAACTCGCAAGATGCAAACATTCTGGCTTACATATATATTGATTGTCTTGTCTGTCTACAGAGGAGTGAAGCTAACCTCGTGTACAGGAGTGGTAACCCAGGCTATGTGGTCGGGGCACCTGTACCCGCGGGACAGGTGGTCAGACAGACAGACACCACCACAGATACTGTTCTGTATCCTTTATTCATGTAATCCAGCCAAACAGGCCTTTAGCAGCCGAGTGCAATAGGAAATTACAAGATCTTGGAAAAGTATGCTTGAAACTGATATAGTATTACAAAATAATACAATAGTAGATTATGGGGTTTTTTTACACTAATATTCCTTTGTTGAATAATGGATGATGATATTGGTTTAATAGACTATACATTCAAAACATAAAAACGGTTATTACTAACTTGATTATGGAGAGGTTTTATAAAGCTTAATAAACAGACAACACCACCATAACTTCATACATTGTTGCAATATATTTTCACAAGCTTTTGAAGAAATCATTCCACAGAGAATTGATCATGTTAAATGTATTTTGAAGTGAAATGAATAATAATATCCAGATTTATTGTTTAAAATGTTTTGAAGGGTTTATAGTTATATATGTTATAGATAAATCTAGAGAAAATAGAGATGCTTTCTCTCAGAATGAATATTCAGTTACCTTATTAAGGACCCAGATCAACATGTATGGAGCCAGATTCAAAGACATAGAAGCCCATCCAGATTAGATTGCATTCTACCAATTTCCTAGTGCTAATAATACCACCATTGTGTATTTTACAATCTGTACCTCTGTATTTGTTGTGAACACAATGACTTGATAATAATTTCACCTTCAAACTTAAAATGTAGCTGTATATGTAGTAAACACAATAACTTTAAAATAAATATGCAGACATCAACTTCAAACTTGAAATGTAGTTTCCTCCTATTAAGGTGATGGATGGGATTACATTCCACCAATTCTGCACACTAAAATGGCATTGCGTATTTACAATATTTTACTATCAACACGATAACTTGAAAACAAAATCACACCTGGTATGTAGCTTCCTCCTTTTAAGAAGACATCATGCCAATATGGCCATCATTGTATATTTCACAATAATCACCTATGTATTGGTTGTGAAAGTGATAACTTGATAACAAATTCACCACTTGTCTCCAGACGTAAAATGGCAGGTGGTTGGGTGAGAGTCTCTTTTGATCAAGGGCATCAGGAAGCTGATTTGTTGTGAAGTCCTGTTTTTCATCCTGTAGTTGAACTGTGTTGCCATTGTCGTTAAGGTTGGTTTCCTTTGCTCATTTGACTGGCATGCCATCATGATATGAGTTAATAACCATAAGTAACTTGTAAAACCCCAATCAAACAAACAATTGTTCCCCAGTTGAACTAATGAATCAGTTACTGTGCTCTTGTGTATTTCCTTGACACGTGATTAGCCTAGCCGTCCAGCAGAACAGTAGTTTACCAGAGGAGAACTCCCTGACCATACTGAGGCCCTCAGTGTCTGGTGATTGCCCAACAGGCACTCCAGGACGCTCTAATGTACTGTTTGGAGAAGACATGAGGTCTGGCTGCTTTATCAGGTAAACAGAGATCAGGGGACATTTTTACGCAACCTTTGCACACGATTTTTCAATTGCCACACAATATCTCATCCTAGTAACTGTGGGTACATAACTGTTCTAAGGCTTTGTGAAGCATCCCCTTAAGGGGGTCATTGAAGCGTTAGAATTATTTGCATTGAATGGCCCCTATTAAATTTAATTATCAGGATTTTGTTCTCCATAATGTAATGAATTTATTAACAAAAAGTCTGGTTTTATTTAAACCGGGGAGGAAACAAAAAAGTAATATTCAAATTACAGACCCTTCCAAGTTGTTAACAAAACTTCTATTACATTTTTTGTACGAAAACTTGTTTTTGAATGAGTATATTGTAATGTAGTGGATGAGATATTTAACCTTATTCTCTACAGTTTCTGTTTTGCTAGGTTTAATTTTGCATAATTTGGGTTATTTTTTTCTGCAAGAAATACATAAATAAATCCTGGCACAAACACCATACATTTAACTTACAGTGGTTCAATGTAAATGACTTTCAATGGTAATCTAGAAATCCTAAAAAAAATGCAATAGCAGTTTTGTTTACAACTTGGTAGGGTCTGTAATTTTCCGAGTTGAAATTACAGAAATTTCACCAGATGACACCTTTTTTGTCAGAAAACATTCTTATTTATATTCATACATCCTATTTAAAATAGTTGCTTTTCTTACAGAATTTCTAGTTGCATGTCACAGGTGGTTGGCCGGAGCTTCCTGTGCCCTGGTGCTCTATTAGCTAAGGGGCAACAGGAAATCAATTTGTTGTGATGTCCTGTTTCTTTTTCCTGTAATATCCTGTCGTTTCATGTTTGCTGTCAGTGTTGTTGGGAGCGGATTAAACTGGTTTTGTTCACCCATTGCACTGGCTAGCCGTTTTGTCACTGAAATAACCTTAAGTAGTGTGTAAAATCTCAATCAAACTAGTTGGATGTCAATTATCAATAATAATTAAGCTTTATTCCAAAAATAATTTTTCCTGTATATTTTTAGTCGTTTTAGTTGTTTTAATTGAAACCAATGGCTGTGTTGTTTTCAGTTTTAACATGTCTTACATGGGTACGAGTTGTCAAAGGATGCAGGAGATAGCTTTACTGTCCCTGTGGCCACATGGACCTGACCCACCCAGGAACTGGTCCGTGGCTACATTTGGTAACTCTGACCCACAGGTGGTCGGCGACTGGGTTAATATCCTGGTACAGAATTCACCCAGGGGTGCAGTGAGTAAAACATTGTACTGTACTACAACTCTTTTCTGACCATACTAACCTAAGGCTGTCACAGCTTTGCTTGGATTTGAGCTGTTGCATAGATATTGACTTTGGTCTCAGCTGTGTAGAAAAAAAAGTAGCAATTTGTGTCCATAAAAGACTGATGTCAGCTGACAAGCCTTCAGTGTGTATCAACTTCTGTGTGTCTGTATACATGAAGCTTGCTTTATGGGCATTTAGAAGTTGATGTACTGATAAATAATAAGACAAAACTTTATGGATTCTAACTTCTTCATGTATTAACGCAACGTTTCAATGTCTATTCTTACATCGGTCTCAAGCATATCAATATGATCTCATCATCAGACCGTAACTGTAATTACCTCATTAACAAACCGTAACTGTAATTACCTCATTAATAAACCGTAACTGTATAGACCTTAACAACAGACCATAATTTAATATAATATGATGTGCAGGTATCTGGTACAGGAGCGGAGTGTGTTGATATGGTGTTAGGGGCTCACATACAGATTCTCTATGCTAATGTTGGATCGCTCTCTAACCCACAACCAAAGATAGTTGGGGTCTCCTTCATCTACGAGAATCCACAGACTATATCATTTCAGGTAATCCCATTTTACACCATTGGAAAGTTTCTGGTCATTTCTTTAGATTGTTAAAATCATATGTTTGGATATGCATATTCTTGAATACAGGTATATAAAATCCTTGAATAAATGTTTTGTAGCCCACATATCTGTGTAGATAAGTACATTGTTTTCATGTAGAATATTCATTTATACTTTCACAAATAAATAAATATTTGAAAATTGATTTACCAATTTACCATAAGTATGGAACTTTTTTTACATAATTTTATGTATGTTTTTTTGTCTTTGAATTGATATCACTAATATAAATATAAAATTGATTTTAAATTTCCATTTGTAAAAACAGTATTATGTATTTCGAGAAAGGATAATTATATATTGACTTATCCTCATTCTATAAAGTTATTAGTGTTTGATTGTATCACACGAACTGTAATTCCCCAAAAACATTTTGCCTCTGTATTATGCCATCATCCTGACAAAAGGCAAACGACACACATTTAGGGTGGCCTTTCATACCAAGTAAGCATCAGACTAGATTAAGTTTCAGCAGATGTAAAATACTAAGAAAAAAAACTTTTAACAACAGGCTTGATTGGTCCACAATAGCATGTATAATATCAGTAGGTGTATAAAGTGTTCAAAATTTGTTGTTGGCCATTTATCACTATCTCCCGATGATGGCATAATAAATGCTGAAATGTTGAGTGAAAATAAAGTTATCGTTTTTCGGAATGACACTACTTGTGTATTATGTTAAACTCTTCACTGGAATTAAAGTCTATAATGTCTATCTTGTAGTGTTCTGGATCATTCTGTCAGCCTGGTACAGAGGACGCCATTCAGAGGTTTGAGGTCGTGCAGTCCGTGTCCTTTGTGGACGTATCGGAACCAGCTGCTCACATCTATGCTGAACCCCCATTGTTCCTTGCCAAAGTTCCCTACGATTTCTTTTACCCCTTTGCTTTGGGATCGGGTAATTTGTGTAAACCATATGTTTCATTTCTGTCAATATTAATTGTTGTTGTATTTCTGTTTGTAAGTTAGACTAGTGGTAGGTAGTTGTCGTAGATTACATGACAGTTTTCTACTTTCATGTCGAATCAAGGATTGAGTTATCAAATTTTGGACGGGAGAAATAATCTGAGGAGTAAAATAGGCTCAATCCCAAGTTGATTTAAACTTGAATTTTTTGTTGAACTTTCTATTTCACTCATCGGTGCCTTACATTAGAGTTGTAAAGAAGCAACCAATTATGCATCAGAGTTAGCAGCCAGTGGCACAATACCTTCTGTGAATGTGAAGGAAACCATCCTTGACAACACTGGCACCAAACAGACAAAGCAGAACAATTACAGTATGCCTTCAAATCACTTCTTGATGCCTCTAACCTCAGAAGCACCAGGGCACAGGAAGCTCCCATGACCTGCCCATCGGCTTCTTGATGCCTCTAACCTCAAGCACCAGGGCACAGGAAGATCCCATCACCTGTCCATCGGCTTCTTGATGCCTCTAACCTGAGAAGCACCAGGGCACATGAAGCTCCCATCACCTGTTCATCGGCTTCTTGATGCCTCTAACCTCAAGCACCAGGGCACATGAAGCTCCCATCACCTGCCCGCTTTAGGGATACGAAATGACAGCAAATACCAACTACAAATCTGTTACACTGACAGGCTAACACAATGGCATTTAAGTTCTGTAGGAAAATTAAGTAAGGTATTCAGAACTTGTGGGAGTAACAGAAGGATCCAATCGCTTTTAATTGGATAAAATCATTTGATGCGTTTATGGAATGTTGATCAATTCTCTTTCAACATATAATCCTCTTGCCAAACCACATGGTCTAAATGCAGCTTAATTGATTTGGTTTTAATTTCACTTTGTTAGAGACATGTTGTTGGCAGAGGCCTCCTATGTACTGATGCTCCCTGAACTATGAGGCATCTAAAAGCCGATCTGTCTGTGAGGTCCTGTCATTGTCCTGGGGCGTCCTTGCCTATTGCCAGTGTTGTTGAGGGTGGTTTCACCCATTTGGTTGGCGCGCTGCCAGATGAGTTAAATGAAACCTGAATCAATATTGGTGAGAGGATTTAGAAAGTTATTCAGCCGACCAAGGCAAATCTTGATTGGGATGATTATTTCAAATGTTCCTTAATTGTAGCTTTGTGTAGCTATTTAGATTTTTGTAAATGCTTTGGTTTTTAATTCAAATATATGTAAATAGATTAGATATTATTTATAATGTATTTTAATATGTGATGATATTTTTCCGTCCAATCTGATTCAGAAATGGTTTATTATGTAAATAAACTATAAATACATGTACAGTACTGGTATTACAGCATTATTTTTATATTATTTGCCCATGATTATGATCTATAATTGTTTCCAATAGAAAATCATGGAAACGGCACACAAGTTCACTTAAGAGATCCAATGGCTGAGGGTTTTATTATCAGACTTTGCGGTGGCTGGCGAGATTGCCAGATTTTTTTACGAGGTTTCTTCCAGATTTGTTCCATATACTGACAAACGCAATGTCGTTATATAAGTTAAATACTCTCAAGAAAAGTTTGACAAAATCAAATAAATCAATTCTTCAGGTTGCTTCACCTGTGCAGTTTTAGATATTCTAGTCTGAAATATGTTGCCGATGTAATTTGTAATAAAACCCTTGGGTTCAGTCATGCACTATCTGATCTCGGCAGAAAACTATAATGAAGTGATTCTTTTCAGATAAGAATTAGGTGCTGAAACAAATTTCTCTTTTCTTTTAATAGTAGTGATTGATTTACTTTGTGGTATAACTTTGTCACTATGTAGTGATCAACTGAATTAACCATTCCAATAATCAACTTCTGTGTCGGTGTGTTTATGTTACCTTTGTTAATTAATAGTTAGATCATATAATTACAAACTAGATGGATTGACTGGAAAGTAGAAATATGCAAATATTGGAAATTTCAAAAGGAAAAAAAATATATCTTGAGTTTTGTAGGAAAAAGTAAATATGAAATGTTGTAGACAGACAGCTGTGGTGTCCTGACACCACTACCTCCACATTTGCAATAGGGCTTGTAAGTCATGTCATGAAAGAGATTCCTTCCACTTCCGGGAACATGCTACTTTTTATACGCCCGTCAAATTTGACGGGACGTATAATGGTATGGTGTCATCCGTTTTCTTGAGTTATTCCCCTTGATCATGTGTATCATATGTAGTTTTTTCGAAACAATTCGGCACTGTGTACAAACTTTTTTTCTTTCTGAGTTATTCTTATTTCTACGGATACAAAGTTGGACTTAATCTTAACCTTAATCAGAAGTGAATTTTGTTCCCGGAGCAGAAACTACAAGGGATATCTTAATGAAACTTGATGAACATATTCACCATCAACTGTGGTTGTGCCTTTTGCTATAATGGATTCACCATTTAGGCTGTATAAAAAAAATCCATGGATACCATGGTATGATTGTTATCCGCATCGATTTCCCTGTTCTTGCATACTGTACTTCCTTAAAAGATGGCATGTTACGTACCATAGTTTGCATGTCTTTGGTTACCATATGTTCATTAAGGGTCTATATCGCACGCCATGAGGGCCTATGTTGGGTTTACTAAAACTCTTGTTTAATTTAGATAAAACATCACACGGGAAGTTTAACAGGTGACAATTGTCCTAGCTATAACTGAATCAAAAGCCAAAAACATTCTGAAAGACCACTAATCAAAACAAAGCGGCACAGTTTCGAGAATGTACCCGGAAGACAAGTAAAGCAGAAGTGAATGAGACTTCCAGAGCCTACTCATATACAGCAGATAAAGCGTTCCATCATTATTATCAACACCGTACTATAGATACCATGATGTCAAACATATTTGTCAAAGAAGAGTAAACAAGCATTACCTGTGTGATGTAAACGAGCAATCAACATGTTTAATGAGTATGTAAACGAGCAATCCACATGTGTGATGTAGAGGCAAGTCACAGTGAGGCCATCACTCAAACTGATTCTACATGTATCTACATGCTCTTCATTCTGTCCTAAATTATGTCAGTCGCAGTCCTATAAATTTTGAAAATATTATTTCCAAACAAGCTCTCCAATAAAACCGCACTTGTACATCAAATTTAATAACAAAACTGTTATTCTTCGCTCAGTTACAATTACAATTATTTAGATAAACTTATATATAGGCTATGTATAGTTTCCCCAAAACACAGATTTTTACATTCCATAATGTGACCCTGAGATACCTAATTTGTTGTTGATTTTCATGTCCTCGAACAAAATTATACCATTGTCCATTATAATGAATAATATTGTATGTAAACCTTATACACTAAAAAAAAACTATGTAGGGTGGATTTGAAAATGCAAATTACAATTTCATTTACAAGATTGACATACTTGTACACGCACGATTTGTTAAATACATGAAATTATTCGGTTAAATGAGCTAATAGTGTTTATATAAATTATAGACAATCCAAGCTTGAGTAACACTGACAAGACAGATAAGTTTCAATCAATAATCTGGGTCTTCACAACTAAAGATTCATAACAAATTATCCAACCAGAATACAATTCGGGGTCTTGAATATTCATGTAGCTAGAGTAAACCAATCAGACGGAGATACTGCCTTCCCTGAAGTTAGTTTTTCCAATGAGGACATTGATTAGAACACTCTTCCCTTCTCTACAGAGTGTTTTGGCTTCCTGGAACACCTCCACCATATTGTCTTCATTGTAACAGTCTAAGACGATACCCTTTCCTCCGTATCCATCGGCTACAGTATGGTAGTCTGTGAACTGAATACCAAAAAACAAAACCATGAACACAAAATATCTTACATTTTCCACATAGGGTTCGTTATCAAATGGTACAGCAGTGGCCTATCAAATATGTTTTTCTCAATGATTGTCACAGTGTTGAATATACCCCAAGGTCAAACTACTCCAGGAAAATTTTTCTCTAGAGAAACAAAAACACTTGCTCTAATCAAAGAGTGTATCCCACAATGGTAACCAATAAGAAATTGGTACAGCTCAGCACAAGTTAAAGGCATGGTTTGTTTGATTGGAGTTTAACACCCTTTTTTTTTTTTGCTCAATGACCGTGTTCAGGCCATAGAACAATCAGGCTTTGAGATGACTCTACGTACCACAGCACATAATTATCTACCCATGACGCTCGTCAAGTGTAAAGCTAGACGGCTATACATGAGCTGATTGTAATAATACAATGCATATGTTTAAGTTTGGCAGCATTAACAAAAGGAAAACTAAATCACCCACTCTCCTGAGTTACTGGTTATGGCGTTCAAAATGTTGTTAAAGTTGCACTTTGCATACAAATTTAGTGCTTCATCTCCTGGCCCCCTCCCTTCTTTGACATTTAGGAGTAACACTTACTGCTAGATTACAGGCTACTTCACTTCCAAACATAGGGACTTGTTCCCTCGCTATCTGTGTCCATCCAGCATCATTACCAACCACAGCAATGACCGGCGTCTACAAATAGAAAACATCAACGACTGCAATTACATGCACCTACAAACAGATACCCAATTTCAACCACAACAATTACAGTTAAACTAGCCTACATCGAATATTAACCACAGTAATCATAGGCACACTAAAAGACCTCATAAATTTTCAACTTCAGCCATCCTTGATATATACAAAGAAAAGTTAACAAACTTTAACAGTAATTGCCCGATACAGTTGTTAGTGCAGCCTTAGAAATCCTGCTTACCTTTAAGAACTGTTTTTCAAAAGATACGTACAATGGTGAGAAGCTAAATTTCAAACTTGTATAGTGATTTTAGTGTTTTTGCTGTCGAAAGATAATGTTCCTCCAGTGCTACTTACGTGTATGAGAGCAGGAATATAATCTGGAAACATACTGCCAGATTGTTGCCCAGAATTTGGTGGATAGCAGTATGTTCCACCATGTCCAGGTTGAAGTTAAACAGTTAATTTGTTAAAATGTCATCATGTCAACAACATGCGCGAGATCATCGGACAGATAAGTCCTCCTCACACAATAATGATGGGGGACAAAAATATCAAAGCATAGGAAATTTATCAACCTCACTTTGTCCAAAGATCTCGCTTACTTATCTGATATGAGTAGTTGTGTGCATCACGGGAGGGCAACATGCCCAATGAACCAATGTGTTACTGACTTAACGTAGTTACCTGATGTCTGGTGAAGGTATCAAACTCAGCCACACTGTAGCCTAATGAACCGTCCCCATACACTATCCACACTTCACTCTCAGGGCGACACAGTTTAGCACCCAGAGCAAACCCACCACCAACACCCAGAGTCCCAAACGCTCCTGGATCCAGCCACCTCAATGGCCCACGTGGTCTAGTAAATGTAAAACCGATTTAAAAAAGACATTGAAATGTTTTCTTTTGGTACTGACATGGAGTCTTCAGATTGTATACATGGTCTCTTGAGAAGGTAAATTATTTTAATAATTTATTTTATACTGGCATTTAACGTCGTTCAAAGGTTTTTTGATATGATCACTCATGAGTAAAATGCTGTTCTATCCATACCTGAGTTTGAAGAGAGAAACTGTGAAAACTACCCACACAGCCGCATATTTAATCTTCATTTAAATTACAAAAAAAAATCATGAAGGGAGGTAGGGCCTGTTATTAGGATGCAATACATTGAAGGTGAAGGTCATACAAAAATCTGTCATCTGTGCATCTCAGCTAAGGTGGATAATTGTTGTTTATTAACAGGTTGCAGAGAGTATGATACTAACCTGAGGATGTATGCTGCACTTCCCACAAAGTCTCCCCCATCAGCCACTATAATACTATCATCCTCCATCAGTTCCTCCATCATGTGTAACACCTTCAGAGGGTTCAAATGAACAGTAGTCTTTTCATGGGCCTTCTCTCTGAACAATAAACCAAATGAAAAGATTTAAACGAAATGTTTTTAATAATACCAGTATCTTTTTAATGGTACTGGCAGTATCTTTTTAATGGTACTGGTAGTGTGTTTTTAATGGTACTGGTAGTGTGTTTGTTAATGGTACTGGCAGTATCTTTTTAATGGTACTGGTAGTGTGTTTTTAATGGTACTGGTAGTGT
>JAVFBZ010018075.1:0-11663 GCA_032466195.1 Katharina tunicata | reverse complement strand
CTCTCAAGGACCTCTTGGTTAAGACGAAACTCCCTTCTGTATCAGATAACCCTTAACTGCCCTCATCTTTATTTGGTTGACTAATGGGTTTAATACTATAAACGATACATTTTTCAGGTTGTGCTTATTTGAACCCATACCTAATATCTATTTTTTAAACAGCTTTTTAAAAGATAGGTGATTGATTGATTGAATGGGGCTTTACGCTGGATAAATGATAGGTGAGATATTTCGTTAAAGTATCTAGTGTAAATAAAAACTCAAAGCTATAATTTAAAGTTACTGGTCACGCATCTCAAATTGAATCAACTGTTATTTTAGGGTTTATTTTGGTCTTCGATATTTACAGTTTGAAACGTTTAACACTAATTTAATTACCTTGCACTCTTTCATTTATCTTTTATACATAAACAAGTTTACGAGAATTTACCAGTTTAAAAAACACAATTAAAAAATTTCTGGCATTTTCAAAATTTACAAAAATTTCCACCAACATATTTTGCTTATCTTCCAATCACAAAATTGTAAAACAAAATATATATTACACTGAGTAATGTAAATTGTGACAACTGCACAGAAATAAATCATGCTGGATCGTTGTATAATCTGAGACAGTCCTCAAACGTAATGGCGAGAGACAAGGGCAGATAAGCAGGTCAGGAAAATGACAAAACCTGATCATGTTAACCGTTTTCTTCTTATCTACATTTATAAAGAAATCTTACCCAGGAATTGGTTTGCATTAAGCCAAAATAACCAAAATAGTTAATCTTAGCATAAAACCAAATAAGAACTTTCACTGAAGGCACAATTTGATACAAATATAATTTATCAATAAACCTAGAAAGAAAAGCACACAAACACAAACCATAAATAAAAAAACAAAAAATAAAAATTTTGAGGTAGTAAGATTAAGAGAGTATTGGGCAGAATTTGGATAGACTATTATCTTGAACAAATAAACATCATTACTAATAATGTAATTAAACGTGACTTATCAATAACAAAACATAAAATTGTGTTTAAGTTACTTACTTGCCAAAGATGGGATTAAGTTGCTTGGAGACATAGTTATCTTTGTCATTGCTTGATTTTGATCCGAGGCGAATAACCACGTATGGATCAGCTTTACCATTGATATCAGCTGGATGAAGATCATTGGCCTGAAATAGACCAGAAAACCATGTAACATTTTACACAGAAACTCTATGCAAACATTACAAAAACATGACCCCTAAAAATGACACACAGCCAGCATATTGCAAATTTATTTTTTAAAATTTGCATAATTCCATGAATTTTTGTCTATGTTGCACGTCTGCATGCATTTGGAGAAAAATGTAGTATCCAATTTGAAGAGCCTAAGGCTTAGACAAGCAATGACCATTTACTTTTCCAGGAAAATTGTATAAATACATATAGGGTCCATAGGTTTTACGCCCAACTTAAGGTTAATTCACTCATATGACGGCGTGCCAGTTCAATCGGTGGAGGAACAGGTACAGGAGGCTACCACCCATCCACTAGCAGGCGGACCAACAGACAGAGCAAGTAAAATCAATGTTCCCCACCGCCTCACCTTACTAGAAGTGGGCACAATTAGGTTCAAATCAAATCAAATCAATCTTTGTTTAGAGTCGGTCACATTGAGAAAGAACAACACATAGGCTACTTATGCCGACTATTACATACAAAACACTATAAAACTATTAGAACAACAATACAATAGAAATAAAACATTTGTTAATTTTTTAAATGTTAATAAAAGCAAAGTTAAAGCTCAGTGCTCTATATTATATATTATTTTGTATTGCTTTATGTACTAAAATATTTATTTTATAAAAAGACACATCAAATAATTCATCAATTAAAAAAAAACAAAAAAAAACATAGAAAACAGAATAATGAAGGAATGCAAAAAAACAACAAAAAAGGGTTGCTGTATCCTTACAATTGAAGAATTAGAAATTTGTTGTTAATGTATCACTTTAACCAGGCCACCAGAGGCTCCCACCCAACCACCCGGGTACTACTGGTGGAAGAATACAACCTAAAACAGTAAATCATCACAACTCTTTTTATATAGCAAATCACCCACCTTGACAATGTAGACTCTAACGAGGACCTTGATAGGATCATTACTGGGCAGACCTTGAAAGAGACCAAACTGAGGGTCACCTCCCGTCACTGTTGTGTCCTCAATGTCCTTGGGGAGGGGGATTTTATAGATCTTCAGAGAGCCCTGTGAAAATAACACATTTTCATAGTCAGACAAAATAGATCTACAAATGTTGAGAACATAAAAGTCCTAGTTATTCAAGATTATTGTTGTGTCCATTCCGGCAAATCAAATAAGTTAAACCTACAAAATTGTTCTGGTAGCAAAATGACTAAATCTGGAATTCATCTGCTGAGGTAGTTTTTTTATTTGGTAAATAACTCTCACAAAGATGACATGTTTTCAGAAGATGTTTCTTATTTCTAAGTTTGAAAGTCAACAAACAGGTGCATGTGTTAAAATGGTGACGTAAAAACTGGAAACATTTTATTATAGTTACGCACTTTACTGATCAACCAATTAACACATACCGACAGAAAAAAAACAAAAAAATGAGAGAGAAAATCACCCCAACGAAAGCTAAAATAATTAGCTGCAATAGGTTAGCTGTCAAAACGTAGAAGACGTTAATTTTACTTCCATCATAATAAGGGTGAGGAAAGAAGCTTCAAAGACTGTTAGCATCTATTTACTTTTCATAGAACTTTTTGGTAACATATTGAGGAGTAGTGGCTTCATCTGGTAAAATATCAACAAAAACAAAGTCCTGGAAAGTTTTCATCACATGGGCTAATACTATCCGAACAAATGCTCTAAGTTTGGCTGTTAAAATGTACAGCTGATGGTTGACACAGAGAAGGAATAAATCTTAAGTTTTTTACATCTGGATTATGTTTTGGCCTCTATAAGGTGTAAAAAGTTAAAGTTGAATTACTGCATGAGAAATTTTTTTAAATTTTCTTGGTGTTTATAACCTTGACATTTGACCTTAATGGTCTTGATGTTTAGCGGTGTTTGGGAAGAAAAAGAAAATAAAAACTGATAAAAACCTGCCCACGATCTCCACAATCACCAGGAACTTTCCTCTTACACCTGCACGGAGGGCATGGAGTTATTCCATATGTTGAAGGGTGATTAATTAATAGGGGTTTATTTCACTTTTATGACTTTGGTGTATGTCAGTCAACAGCAGAGAGCCACATTAACACAACCATAACATTTTAAGTGCCTTGCTAAATTGGGAAAATAAATGCTCCTCCAGTGCTTAGTAAAGACAGCATGACAAGGCTTAAGGCATACTGCCCTATCAAAGCCTGCATGTTGGTGGCTGTGGAAGGATGATAAGCAGGTTCCACCATGCCTTGGGGCAGCACAGTTCACTTCACATTATGGGTCAAATCAAAAAGTTTCTTTTGTAAATGAAGATTTTAAATAAAGTCAATAACAATTAAATCTATTATCTCTGTATACCAACCCCATACACGAAAATATAATATATATAGGGCTCTCAACGTATTTAAAACTCACCTTAAATTTTCCAACCACTCGACTTTCATCATTTTCATCATTACCCATATTTTTCCCCCGGTACAACTCAAACGTATCCAGCCAGTCCTTGAAGCCCTTAAAGTCTGACTGACTCTCCAATTCATTAGGGAATATCTACATAACAATAACAAGAAGAAACAACAGCTGAACAAAAGATAATAATTAAATTTTTCTAAATTCCAGAAAGAAAAATACCAATCAATTCAATTATCTTATATATAATTATTATAAATGTAGTGAAATTTTGACACAGCTTGGATCATGAATTATAAGTTAGCAAAACTTCACAGATAAAATAAACACCATAACATATGGCCAAGTCTGTTAGAATATACAATACTACTAGGGCAATAATTTTATTTACTCCAGTTCAATAATTGTTGTTATCTTTCTTGCCTCCCAAAGGGTAAGTATATATTTGACAGGCCGTCATATCATTTTTAACCAGAACTTCTGTTCCAAAGATGTCTGATTTGCCATTGCTACCGAAAAGCCTTGAGTGATTTATACATTTATCATTCATTTAAATTAAAGAATGTTGTACATGTTGTACAGAATGTTGTACAAGTTTAAATAGCATTACAATGCTTTTATAACTGTTGAGACATACAAGCCAGCCATCATATTGACATTTAATTGAAAAACATTCAGACTTCCATTCGCAATTTCCTGTAACATTTATTGAAAGAAAGAAATTAGTAATATTTTCCCAGCAACCAAAATAAACGCGATCTTAAAAAAACAAAACGATAAAACAAAATTCAAGAAACAAAATACAAAAACACCTTTATCCCACAAAGACTTTCAAAAGTAGCTAACTCGATTAGGATAGATATTCCAAAAACCAATATTTAAGTGCTTGTACCTAAGGTTATAATTAGATATATATATATTTTTGTATAAATGTAGAGAAAGAAAATTTTGCTTGCCTCCATCGGGATTCGAACTCGGGTATCTGGCTATTTATATTTTTGTATAAATGTACAGAAAGAAAATTTTGCTTGCCTCCACATATGTACAAAAATATATATGTATCAATATCAAATAATCAATTCAGATATCCAAACTTAAGAATTTCTAAAATCAGCAGTCAGTTATAAGTTATAACATGCCTCCAAAATATGAATGAAAAAAGGTTTTAAATACATTATTTGTTTGCTGTTTTAAGCAGTACTTAAAGTTGTTTCACTAATACTACAGCGTGCCAGCCTATTGCATGAAGGAGACCCCCTCAACAGCCCTGGCAGAAGACAATGGCACACTGAATAGGACAGGACGGGGCACTATGCTAAGAGGCTTCCAGAAGCCAGTTTGTGTATGGTGTCCCGTCCACCAACCACCCGCAGTTTTAAATGAAAGTGAGATAAATATAGCAACAAAGACTCTTGCTTCAGTCTCCATTTTGAAATACATTTAAATTACTCCATCTAGAGGAATAATAAATTTTGAATAATATTTTGAATTTATTTTTATTTGACCATTAAACATGTGTTTCATTCTGGCAAAAGTTAATAAGATTCCGAAATGATAAATTTAGTATTCCGAATTAATTCAGATAAAGTTATGTACAATTCCTACCCCACATCCTCCAACCATAACCTAGCTACAGAAACAAAGCTTTTTGTGGGTATCTTATTTCAACGTTTTTATCCCAGAATTGAACCAATGACTTTGACGCAATTAATCAGTCACACTATTTACTAGGTAAAGCTTAACAAAAAATCATTACTCTTTATATTGTATGTTTGCTTGGGGTTTTACGGCGTATCAATTCTCCTTGTAAATGTAGTTCTCATGTATAACACCACATGTTAGACATAAAATATTGTTCAATATTTCCCTGACAACAGTATATTTTCCCGAAAAATATGGTCGGGAGTAAAAATTTTGACGGGTGCCCAGTCTATATAAGAACACAAAAATGATATCAATGCAATACATTATTATTTGAATATAAAAATAGAGAAAGTAGTTTCAAGCCAATATAGAAAGATGACAAAGAGTTATCAGTAACACTGATATGAAAAAAAGTTATAACATTCTTTGTTAAACTTTTGCTTAAAGAGAGTACATTTGATTCTCCAAAAGTTGGTTAAAAGTATGTTCATACAAGGTCTACACACTAAACTTCTCATCCAATGGTAAGAGTTGATTTATTTCTCTTTATTGTAAAACTGTTCACTTGTAAATAGATCTTTTTAAAAAATGTGGAATGGTCTTTTTTTCTTAAATGTTAAAATCTATCACCTTTATTGGAGCATTCTAGCAAAAAGTCATGCCGAAAAATATGGATGTATAATGCCATGCCAGAAGTTAGGATTAAATATTAGTACTAGGAGTTGTAATATAAAAAGTTAGTTTTATTAATGATGCAAATTAGCTGAAAGATTAGTGATTTAATCAAATGACGTCATCCAAATCCTCATGCAAATTTCTGTACAAGTTACCCGGATTTTTTCAATGTGTGAATTATCATCATCTAGGGGAGCAATGTAATCATCGTCATCATTTCGAAACATTTTGTTAAAGCGACTTGCGATCTGAAAACACAACATATGCACAGAAAAATAGCACAACTACAAGAACTGAGAAGCAGAAAACAAAAGTTACAAAACAAACTTCAGAATATACAACAGGCTAAATATTAAACAAATATAACAAAACAAGAAAGGCTTTGAGGAATGTAAGCGGTATGGAAGCCGGTATTATCAGTTTGAAAGAAAGAATAAGAAATAAAGGATTTCTGTTTATTTTGTGGTTTTTTTTTCTGTATACTTATTCAACAATTTTCGCAACCAGCCAAACTCAAACCACTATTTTAAAATACTACGACTGTTTAAGAAAGAAAAACAACAATAACAAGTTGGGGGGATGAGGTGGTACTTTAAAAATATTTGTTTAATCTAGTGAGAAAAAAACCCTGAACATTGTACAAACAAAAATAAAAATATGTATATTTGTTTGATTTTAAGCAAATCCTTGATAATCCCAGCTTGAATTAACTGAAGTTATTTTCAAAAGATTATTTACAAGCAGGCAATACTTTCATTTGTTTGACAGCTTCTTCATTATTTGTTCATGTTTTAATTTTACTCCAGTTATTGTTTTCACTTTTTGAAATGATGACGAATCTTTGCAATTAAGCGATAATGAAACATATATTAAGAACTTTCTTATGAATTCCATCTTCTTAAAGGTTCCTCTAAGAATTATGAATTATGAATTATGCCATGAGAGAAAACCCTGGAGAGAAATAGAGCAAGGGAAGCTACTCTTACTCACTGTATAAACTGTTTGTAAGAGTTACGGGTACTAATAGTTAAGTTGGGTTACAAAATATCTCAAAGTATTAAAATCCTTTCCAAAATGTTCACATCCAAATTAATTACTTCTTACATCTTCCTCTTGCAGTAATTCATTCCCTTAAAATAACAAAGTATTTTTCTACATAAATAGTTTTATTAACTTTCCCAAAAATAAATTTGAAACTCAAAGAAAAAAATCTAAAACAAAAAGTCCATCCCTGTAAATCACAAAATTTTATAAACTTACTATAAACTTGACCTTATACTTTGTCTGAAATAAAATCGTCTTTGATTTTCAAATAAAATTTCTAAATTGCACCAAAATGATATTAAAATAGTATGTTACTACATTTTATCTACTTTTTAAAATACATGTATGATTTGCTGTAATGAGAAATGTTTAACAATCTTACAACTTGCAAGTACTTAAAATAAAATGGACTACATCAAATTTGATATGACATCAGTACGATAACATGCTTTCACAAAACTTTATTGTCTTACATTTATGGAACAAAGATGAAGCCACAAAAACTTAACAATAATTAGTCAACAGAAAAAAAAAGATGTTTAACAATAGCACTTGTGTTTAAATACCTTCAACTGTGCTGTTAGTGGTCCAGACTTGCCCTTCTTACGTTGCCCTTTGGGGGACAGCTTGTTGGCAAAGTTCACAGCTTTGGCTGCTCCTGCAAATCCTTTTTTCTCTTCTCGTTCTTTTTTCTCCATCTTCTTTAGTTCTTTCTCCATCTTTTTGGCTTCTTTCTCATTGTCTGGCGAATTGCCTTGGAAAATAATAATGAAACACAAGTCGTCAGTGGGATTTAGTTACAAAAAACAAATTATCAACACCCCACTCTGCCTAAAATCCTTAAAAACCTGACTGAATGACTATTGTCTTTGTAGTTTCACATAAAATCAGTGTTTGTTTGTTTGATTGGGGTTTTACGCCGCACTTAGGGTATTTCACTCATATGAGGACGCGCCAGCCCAATCTGTGAAGGAGACCACCCTAAACACAGAAGACACAATGATACTTTCATAGGACAAAAAATGGGATGCCACAACACATTGGCTTCCTGATGCCCCTTTGGCTCAGAGAGCATCAAAGAACAGGAAGCTCCACTGTTGATTAAGATTTCTGCATTTGTCATTTGTCATAAAAATAATTTGTGGGATAGAGGTATTAATATACAGCTATTCCTTGTGAACAGTACATTTTATCTTCATTAAAACTCTTTCTGTCTTACCATCAGCTGACTGTGTTCCCGTACCATTAGGTATTGTTCCATAGGGCGTGGTATCTGATTGGTGGGCGGGGAGGGTTCCCCTGTCACCTGACTCAGCTGGTTTATTATCCATATCCAATGGGTCTCCAACTTGTTCCTCACGGTTTTGATCATGTTCCTTCAAGGAGATAAGAAATGAAAAATGAGAACAAAAATCTAAAGCCAATTCAGATAAGAAAGGTTACAGTTCTTATAACCAAATGGCAGGAAGGTCACATGATTTATTCCTTTATTCTGAATGGTGTTTAACCTCATATTTCACTAATATTATGTTTTCATAATGCCAGTGTATGGTGGAAAACCTGGTTATACTGAAGCCATACTGAATGCTTTTATTTTTATTTTTTTTAATACTGTCAATAAGCTGAAAAATAAACAAAAAAACACACACATATTTATACATGTATATCATAGAAGGTTTAAACTTGAAATTGAAAACAGAACAATAAAATATTAGGGTGATACTAAGTTATAGTTTGGGGAAAATTATGATTGTATTGAAACGTAGGGGTATCTGGAATACATTCCTAAATGTTGTGTGAGCAAATACCCAAATTATGTATGGTACTATGGTTAGCAGGGCCAGTGCTCTACCAAGAACAAGTTTTGGTCCAAATAAAGGTTGTGAGTCCTTGCCTATGGAAAGCACTGACACAGGGACATGATTAAAATTAGCACCTTTTAAAAATATTTTTGTATAAATGTAGAGATAGAAAATTTAGCTAGCCTCCACCGGGATTCGAACTCGGCTCTCTGGCCAGCAGGGCCAGCGCTCTAACCGACTGAGCTACAGAGGCTCACGGTAGAGCGAACAAATTTTTATCCAGGTAAAGGCTGCGAATCTTTCTCTACGGTAAGCACTAGCACATATTTTTGATATATAAATGTATATAGTACCCATAAATGTGTTAATTGTTTGGTAAATCCAAAAATCTGGTTCTGGCATATATATATATATATATTTATAAATGTTGAAAATAAAAATGGTGCTAGCATATATAAATATTAAAAAACACTTTCCTGTTATATTTAATTATTATGGATGAATTCAGAAACAAACAATGATATTTCAGCTTTTTTGATTACATGTTTTTTCACTCATATGATGGATTATAAAACAAAAATATTTTAAGAACATTATATGCATAGATTTATAAATTTATACTTCTCTTGAAATATTTTGAAAAATAATCTGTAAAACTTCAAATAGTTGATATTAAAAAAAAGCCTAATGGTACATTCTTTTTTCTCACAAAAATTACCAGCCATCACCGATTATTTAATTGATAAAGAAACATTCCACAATCACCTCAGAGATGAACAGAAGGTCATGCAAGCATTCGTATCTTTTACATCCCAGTAAAACAAATATAGTACACTAAAGATTATATACCAAATGTCAAAATCAAGAGAATTATTGTACCAGTCATATTGCAGAGTATTCTGTGAAGTCAGCAAGTTTAGGCTTAACAGGGCACATCTGTTTAGAATGTTTTACTATCTTAATACACATTGCACCTATCTAAAGTTATGTCAGTCATATAGCAGGGTGCTTGCCAGTTGGGAGAAAGAAATATTAAACAACGAACACAATGAAAGGGATGGTAAATATAAAACAGACAGGCTCTGACATGTCCTTTAGCTCAAAGAGCACCTTGGGACCGGGAGCTACAGCTAATCAAAAATCAAAAAATAGTTGAATTATATATAAAGTAAATGTTGAAAGAAAACAACAAGGCATCACAAGCGAAACAAAAACTCTCGCAGTATGGCCTATCAACTTACATGCATTCTTTAATCTGTGACAAATTTATTCTATAAATGGCTACAATGACCTTGACCCTACGACATAGCTTGAACTTCAAATTTGCTCTTCATGTGTGTGAAGTTTGATAAAAATGGAATGAGGGTGAATTGCTAGAGTAGTGTCTGGAAATTTCCTACATGTATATCCCTCAAATCAAACCTGTTCAAGACATTTTCGTAGCAGACATATGCGTAAAGTTTGATGAAACTTGTCAAAGTCACTACAGTGATATGACAAACTTTTTCTCTAAAAAAGGCTATTATGACCTTCAAGTTGGTCCCAAGGTCCTGAAATATGAACTTTACTTGTTCAAGCGATTTTTATAATAGTCATGTTTGTAGTACTGTAGTTTGACAAAAATTTAGAACAGACTAAATATCAAGCCATGAAACGTACAACTAAATAATGCGAGGGATAATAAGGAATGTGTAAGTCGGTATATGGATTGTTATCATGCAATTAAATAATTTGATAAACATGGTATCAACCCAATTTTACAAAAGTTCAATATCTTCAGTATATCTTAAATAGATACCCGTCATGCCTTAGTCAAAATAATCTATATATTATTTTTCTCACCGGAACGATTTATAAACATTAAAAAAATAATAAATAAAAAGAATGGCAAGCACCCTACCATGCAAGACTCCTTTGTATCAGTCTTATTGTCATAGGGCACAAGTATATTCAAATTTTAATAATAATAATAATGTTAATAATAATAATGATTACTGATCAATTCATTGCCGTACAGGGCACCACACGAGACGGTGAGACCACCTGATCTGCCTAATGAAGCCTCTTAGCTCTGAACACCTGTCAGTCATCCCATTTTAAAAGCTTTAAGTACATATGAACTGTGACTATTAGTTTGATGCTATTCCAGATGCTCTGTCGTCCTATTAAATTATGGAAGCACTATCTACTCTTTGTCAGATACCCATACGTTGTATATCCAACCCATGTGTTAGAGGATATAATCTATGATTTTCTGAAGATACCTCCTCAACTGGTTCTGTATAAAAATCAACAACTTTCGTCAAGAAACTTCGATCATCTTTTTCTCGCTTCTCTTTCTTTGATTTTTTAAACCAGGAGGTTGATCTCTCTTCTTCTTCCTTACATGGTTTATAAGGCAAGTAATATACATAAAAGTCAATGTTTCACTTAGTTTTTAATAAATGTTATTTGATTTTAATTTGTTCAATTGCTTTCTGTTTGATTCTATTTTGTTTAGTATCCTGATGCCCCTTAGCCCAGAGAGCACCAGGGCACAGAAAACTCCCACCTATCCACCTGCTATCACTTAGAGAAAGAAGAAATAGACATGACCTTGAACAGTATTTTTGTTTCTTGGGATAACACTCTCTTATACTGAACAGTTTCTAGATCAGAACATTTTGCAGGATGAGACCCTTGCAGGAATCGAACCCACAGCCTTTGGATTTAGGAACGCATTGTCAACACTAATACCGGCGAACTAAATCCGATTCAGCTATCCGACCTTCTATGAAAATAGAAAGCTAGTTAGCTGGAGTCAAGATTGAAGAAATCCACTACCAATCTGATAGGTAGTTGACACGGCTTCCAAAGTTGATGACAATAAAATATATTTTATGTCCTATAGAGAGTGACCAGCCTCTGATGGTCATGGT
>JAVFBZ010018074.1:0-23115 GCA_032466195.1 Katharina tunicata | reverse complement strand
AGTTACAAATTGTTAAGTCACGTTGGGGCATAGTGTTAGTCAGAAAGTTACAAATTGTTAAGTCATGTTGGGGCATAGTGTTAGTCAGAGAGTTACAAATTGTTAAGTCACGTTTGGGCATAGTGTTAGTCAGAGAGTTACAAATTGTTAAGTCATGTTGGGGCATAGTGTTAGTCAGAGAGTAACAAATTGTTAAGTCACGTTGGGGCATAGTGTTAGTCAGAAAGTTACAAATTGTTAAGTCATGTTGGGGCATAGTGTTAGTCAGAAAGTTACAAATTGTTAAGTCACGTTGGGGCATAGTGTTAGTCAGAGAGTTACAAATTGTTAAGTCACGTTGGGGCATAGTGTTAGTCAGAAAGTTACAAATTGTTAAGTCATGTTGGGGCATAGTGTTAGTCAGAAAGTTACAAATTGTTAAGTCACGTTGGGGCATAGTGTTAGTCAGAAAGTTACAAATTGTAAAGTCACGCTGGGGCATAGTGTTAGTCAGAAAGTTACAAATTGTTAAGTCACGTTGGGGGTGTTTGGTTTGATAGGGGTTCAACGCCATACTTGAGGTTTTTTTTTCACTCATATGACGATGTGCCAGCCCAATGGGTGAAGAACACCATCCTAAAGGACGTTGACAACACATAAAACACCACAATACTAATTTAAAGTGAAGGTGAAACCAGAAAAGCACACTCTGTTAGATTTGCGTATGATGCCATGCACTTCACTAATAAGTAATTAATAGCGTGTGTCAGGTTTTGCACGTTTATTGTACAAAGAAAAATGTCTGAATTCCTTTTGAGTTGATTTGCTTAAGATTTACAACAACAAGGGAGCTGAACAAGGTCTATGTTATTGAGATGTGTGCAATGTTTGTATATTTACACCTGCAGTCCTGCACGTTTAAATGCGTAACAAGGGTGGGTGCATAATTCCAAGTAAATCTCGACTCCAGTAGGCTATAAAAGGTTTGCACAATAGGCTACCTCGTGTAAGCCCACACATCATAATAGCCGGATTAATATCCACCTGTTGAACAAATCACCTCGCTCAGGAGCTCTTTTATTAAACTCCTGGAAATTCAACAGGCAAGAGGCAAGGAAGTAGAATAAACAAAATGTCTATAAATGTTAACGTAACATACATGTACTTTCCAGGGCTTTAAGTTTAACTATATGTACTAGCTAATTGGTTCAGTGGCAGTAATTTATTTCTGTCTAGAATTACGTCAGAACTACATTTACTGTAGTTGTTTTGACATTTGCCTGATGGCATGATACACTAACACGATACTGAAACACAAATAAAAGACTGTAATGAAACCATCAAAATTAAAATTTGAGACTCTCTGGATGTACTGTACTAAGCATATGAATTACATGTACTTGTACAGTATACAAACCATGTACACAACTGTCCAAAATTTGAAGTAAGAAGTTTGAGTTTAATTCTTGATTAATTACTCAAAATCATATACCTCTATAACTGTGTACAATGTACTTGTAGCAAAAAACATGATTTTAATATTTTATAGCTTTTACAAACTATAGCCTAGCTCAAATTTACATAAGTTTTCGCTGAAAAAAATCTCAACTTTTTCTACAATACACATGTACTTCTGTATTCGGTGAATTTTCACCTTGTAAATGTTATTATATATTCCAATACATACATAGAATTGTTATTGAGCAAAGACTGGTTACAACTAACAACTGAGGGTGGTTTAACATGATCAATTTTAGCAGCATTGATTTGTTGGTATGTGTGATTGATGTTTAACACCATGCTCCATCAAATTTCACTTTATATAAATTAATAATATACCATAGTATTAAGACTTTGCAGTTCAAAAATGACACTAACGCTCCTCAATAAAGTGAAGTGATTTTCTTTGCATTGTAGCAAAACTGCAGTTCTCCAGGGCTTAGTACGGTCTGTACGGACAGCATGGATTTTAGTTCAAAATATTTATGAAATGCCCTTAGCCCGAGGGCTTGTCAAGATTTTAAATGTAAAGTTCTTAAACAGCAATATGAGTCAGTGACTACTATTAGAAATTGAATGGACAACAGTAGTACAATGTACCTGAAGCTGTGGCTTTTAATCAAGGGCAGGTTGACATGATAATTTTACCTGCAACAGGTTGAGGTGATCATTTACAGGTGAGAGAGGGCAGAACAGCTGTGTCTTATACTAGCATTCGGGTGATTGGGCAAGTCAGGATGCATGTACTGTGATGTACTGTGATCATAGTGTTAGCCAGAAATCAATAAGAGGGTGTCTCAAATCACTATTTTAAAAAAAAAAAGGGTGTCTCATTTGACATTTTTCCTATCTTTTCCATGTTAAATTTGACTAAATTAGGGTGTCTCAAATGGATTCCAGGGTGTCTCAAAGGCACCAAGACACCCCTCTGGCTAACACAATGACTGTGATGCACTGTGATGTACTGTGATGTACGGTACATGTACATGAAGTTCCAGCACTACAGTCATATCCCTGCAATTCCTTTAAGTTTTCTTATAAACAGATTTATTAATTTTTTTGATTGGTGTTCAATATTTTTTTCAAGTGTATTTCACTTATATGATGACAATACATAATAAATGGTATGCAGGTGTTTGGCGGAAAAAAAAACCTGGCTGAAGCTTGTTAAAAAAAAACACCTGTGATCTCTAAAGTCAGAGAGATCTTTGCCCACGAACGTGTAACGTGGCCACCATCAACTGACAGGTTAGAGTAGACGACTCACCTGTGATGTACATCAAAGGGGAATCAGTAACATAGTGTTAGCCAGAAATCAAAAAGAGGGTGTCTCAAATCCCTATTTTCAAAGAAACAGGGTGTCTCATTTGATATTTTCCCTATCTTTCCCATGTTAAATTTGATTGAATTAGGGTGTCTCAAATGGCTCTTGGGCTTTGAGACACCCCTCTGGCTAACACTATGATCAGTAAGGGAGTGGCTAATGTATTTGTTTGTTAGTGTTATTGGGGTTTTGCCAATTGCCATTACACTTTTATTACAGCTTAACAGCCCAAATAGGTGAACGAAACCCACCTAAACATCACTGGCAAAGACGGATGCCACAAAATAAGGACAGGACAAATCTAAATGTACATGTAGTTAATCACGGCAAGTCTGGATTCTCAAGCTCAAAAAATATCCTCAAGTTCCCCAACTGAAATTTTTGAAGTAAAACTTTAATAAAAAGAACAAAATAAACCTGCTGAACAATTGTCATGATGTTTGTTACATATAATGATTTATAAAGTCACTTCCTGTGTGTGGAAAATTTTAGATAACAACAAGGCTTTTTCTCTCAAAACAGGAAATTATAATTTTTTATTTCTAGCCATGTCTGTACAATGTATACACACATGTAACATTGTTGTCATAACATCTTCAGAAAAACAGTTGACTTTGAGCTACATTAATTCTACTTTAATGTTTTACATTATATTTAACTTATATACAAGTATACCTAAGCACCTGATATACTTGATTAGACTTTGGCCATGTATAAAGGTGAACTATAAAGAAGTTAATTAAGGTACATGTATACTAACATAAGGATTATTTTTAGCCATACTTTCGTCAACCACATATCAAATAACTTTTTGCCTTATTATTTTAAATTCAGAGAAAAAAGTTCATCCCCTTTAATTATAACTTTCCCATAATATCGATGTATCTTCTGATTTAGCCATTGTCTACTGTATTGATATATATTAAATGTCAATTATTGGCTGATAAAAACAAATCATATTGGTCTTCTCTATTAATACAGTAAATGCCAATCACAATCACCAGAATTGAACAAAAGAAAGAACCTTTATCACGACACAAAAAACGTTTTTGCCTATATTTGAAAGCATTCCTTGTCTTATTCACAAGGGTGTCTCCCTAATATTAAATATGATTGATTGATTAAAAAATTTGAATTGAAAACTTTTTCAATTTAATTTTGGCAACGAACAAAACCTCTTCAGTCCATTGATCGATTGCTTCACTTTGGTTGATTGATTGATCGATTGAATAAAGGAATAAATGAATGAATGATGGCTCGATGTCTTATTCACGCTCAAGTTTTCAGTTATAAGAAAACTTTTAATTCCATGTGGTGCACAGCAATCTGTGCTCTCTGGATAAGATGTGAATTTCCCTAAATAATATTAATCAAGGGTCAAAGGTGTTCTTGACTGAGTTAAATAAATGCACTGTTTCTAAATAAGGGATAAAATATTTATCTTTTTTTATTTTTGGGTCTGACACTTACAAGATATTTAGGGAGATTACATGTTTGCACATAGTATTAGCCAGAAATCAAAAACAGTCTGTCTCAAATCCCTATTTTCACAGAAACAGGTCTCTCATTTAACATTTTCTTTATCTTTCCTATGTTAAATTTGATTGAAATTGGGTGTCTCAAATGGCCTTTTGGGTGTCTCAAAGGCACCGAGACACGTACATGTATCTGGCTAACACTATGTGTATGCATGCTTTGTCACATAATAACTTTTATAATGCAAAAAGCACAATTTTTCAATGGGTTTATACTGGTAAAACAACAAGGAACAAGAAAGTTATAGTATATCAGTTACTGTTACTGACACCCTAAAGCGCAGAGATCACCAAAGGTGGCCACCCCAAATCCCCAACGAACCCTACCACGGCTACCAGTCCCCCTATCTCCCTTTGTCTGTACTGTGCCACAGATGACAAGTGTTACCTAAACATAGGTGGCAGGTGAAACTTGTTATATATTTTTGTATAATACAGGTGTGAATACTATTCATTAACTAAACATTGTTAATAAAATAGTAATACTACATGTATGCATAAGTATGATTGTATAGTATGTATGTACATCTCATTTGTGTTTTTGTCCACTGTCCATGAACTGGATGTTAACTACAATAAAAATAACTTATCCTTACATCTTGTATATATATATTCTCAATATGTACATGTATGTACGTAGTCAGATAGCATGCATCAAGTATCTGACTAAAACGTACATTGTGTACATACAAGATGAACAGATAGAAAGTAGCCTGAGCGTTGTTGGTATAAAAACATTCAGCAAACAATTTGTTTGATTCATTTTTATATTGTAGTCAAGTGGATTTCACTTAAATTATGACGCTTTTGCATCGTCTGGCTGTACAATAGACTATAGATCAATTGTCGGAATGATTGATTGTGTTTTCGCACTGTTCTTAAGGTTAATTCACTTATATGACGGCGTTCCAGCCCAATTGGTGAAGAGAACCACCCAAAACGAAACATCGAAGACACCACAATAAGTTTACAGGAAGATGAACAGGACACAACAAATCGGCTTCCTGATGCCCCTTTGTAGCTTAGGGCGTAGCCGGTCCAGTGCACAGGAGGCTTCAGCGGCGTCCCGCCCAACCACCAGCGGATTTATGAAACCTCATTAAATTAAATAAAAACCTTGCCGGCACCCATGCAGATAGTTATGTAGAAACTTGGGTCCTAAACTTTACATGTAGGTCAACATGCAGCATTCAACCACTGACTAATATCTCAATATTTAAAAGGACTGTAAGGTTCTAAATGGTGAACAGGCAGCATTTTACCTCTATTATCTGATCTGTTTTAAACCATTCTTGCTAATACATAACATGGTTTCAGTGTAATATTAATTACATAACAATTACAAAGTTCCAAAGTTAAGAGAAACTGAAGATGTTATAAAAGAAACTACACATACTTGTCCATGAGCATACCACATACTTTGTTCTCCTAGTGATACAGACCAGCGTATTTAATTATGGTATTCATTAAAGTTTGACAGATCTATGGCTTTTGAATGAGGATAAGAAGTATTTTTAAAGATAAAGAAAATTCAATTTCACTACATTGTGAGGTTTAATTTATATATACGAATGTACCCTGTGGCAAATATTAAGCAATTTCTCCCACTTTACAACTGTACTACTAGTTAATAAGCATTGTGGGACAAAACACTTAACTTAAATTAAATATTTTTGTATACATGTTATGTATGTCTCAGAAAAAAGGCTGACTTAAGATTCAACTTATACAATAGTTTTGAGGAAAGATTTTAAATTAAGGCCGTCCAAAACTGATGAGTACAAAGAAATGCTGTCTGTAATTATAAAATTGAAGATGTTAAACATACATGTATGAAACTGTACATGTACACAAAAGAAACAAAGCAGGCTTCAGACAAAATTAAATAAAAGACTGCAATAAAAATACATGTATACATATATATATATATAATTTTCTTTCTCTACATTTATACAAAAATAAATATATATAATGATATTTGTACAAACATTTATATGCAATATGTAAATAAATCAACCTAAAATAAATGTATGATACATTAAAATCATCCATTCAATTTTAAAAACATTTTTCACACAAACCTGAAATATAAATATTGATATCAATACAAAATGTGTTAATCAATCAATTCAAGGGTTGACCAAAATCACACAAACACATCATGTACAGACTGCTTAGTTAAAGGTACTACACTGCAGAATTTTGTCCAAAAATCAACCGAAACGAATTAAACCGGGTTTTCTATATTTTTGAGTATGTCCCAAAGTATAAGCTTTTAGAAAATACCAACCTGGAGAATGTGTAATATACCAAACATGTATTCAAATAATAGTCTGTGGTATAGTACCTTTAAAATCCCTAATGTGACCGCACATTCTCGAGGGTTGATATTTTTCTGAAAGCTTATACTTTGGGCCATACTACAAAAATATAGAAAACCAAGTTTAATTCGTTGAAGTCGATTTTTGGCCGAAACTCTGCGGTATAGTACCTTAAAATTTTCATTAAAATATTGACCTTTCATACTAATTTTTCATGTAAATGTTATACAAGATAAGGCCAGATATTACAATGTACTGTATTACTGATACTCTGGTTTCCTTTCAAGAAATTTACTTTGATCATTTCTTCCGCCATGACGGATGTGGATAAATCACAACGATGAACATGTTATCATGAAATCTTTCACAAACGTTGTCAACATTCAAATAATTAATTTGAATAATTGTAAACTGAAACCAAAACATTTTTTAGATGTTTGTTAGGGTTTAAATTTCCATATATAGATGGTTATTTCACTCTTACATGTAGGTTGTGGTAAGGAAGGAAACGACCCTTGACATTGCTGGCAAGTGGCAACAACAACAACACAGGACAAGCGAAGGACACGGAACCAGGCGCCACAACAAATAGGCTTTCTGATTCCCTTCAGCTCAGAGAACATCAGGCACAGAAAGCTTCTGTCAACCACTCACAAAAACAAAAGAAATACATTCATTGATTGGTGTTTAACGCCGTGCTCAAAGGTATTTCACTTATATGACGACAGTGTCATCACTGTTGGAAAAATAATGTTCCTCCAGTGCTAAGTACATGTATGACAGCATGAAATAATCAGGAAACACACTGCCCTTAGCCAGAGGGCCATAACTTAATAAGAAATAAAATATGTCGCAAATTGAAAATGAAACTAAATGCAACACGCATAAATGTATGTACATTGTACCTACATGTAGAACATACAAATGTCATGATATGAGATTTCCACCTTAGCTACAAGCAATGACATTAAAATCTATAACACATGTTGCAATGCTGCTGACTACAAAGAAACTAAATGTATATAATATATATGATTTTTAGTCTTACCTTTTTGCCTCGTTTTCTGTTATTAATCAATGATTTCCCAACAACCACATACGCTCCACTGAACTGGTAATCGCACGGTTGAATTTTTTTTGAAGATGGTGATGCCCTTTGGGGGCTTGATGATGTTTTACTTTCCGTAATACTTGATAAGTCTAATCTTGGCACAGCCCCGTGGGCACTGCCAACTTCTGTAGACCCATCAAAGTTCGTAACTGGAATGTCATCAGAATTGTTTATATAATCGTCAATATTAGAACGAGGTGTTATCGAAGAATCAGTGGAATCTGCTGATGAATTTAATGAAGTTCGTTTCTTCGGAACTGGGTTGTTTGGGCGAGAATTACTTGGGCGCTTAACTCCTTCCTGGTTGGCCTTGAATTTACCTGCTTCATAAAACCATGTTTTTCCAGCCTGAACGTAATTTTGGTCATCTTTGTTATCATCCCCGAAACGATTTCTTGAACGGTTCGATTCCAAATTGCTTGATTGAGGCCCCACATTGACAATTTTTGATTTTCCTGGCCCAACTTGGACCATTGGCACAGACGGAGCCGGCGCCTTTGTAGACGGTCTTGGTGGCGCTGCGCTTTTGGTGGTAACTGAGCCTGATGAGTATGTCGTGGCTGATTTTGAAATCCCACTTGTTGAAGTTACAGAGGAGCGTAAACTATTGCTTGCAGAACTGGAAACTGATGAAGAAGAGGACAAAGACAGGTCAGTTGGTTTCGTGGGAGGCGTATTGAAAGACGTAGTTGTTCTGGCCGTACTTGTGACAGAACTAATACTTTCGTCAGATTTCAGAGAATCTTTCACAGTGATCGATGTTGCTGTTGTATTCTCAGCTGACATTGGTCTAGGAGCATTTAGATTATTATTACCCTGATTTACGGAGACAGGTTTCGAACTTTCGCTTATTTTTGTTCTCAGTGGTACAGTGGGTTTTTTCTCCGTTGGTTTATTTTCCACTTTAGAAGTTTCCCCATTTCTAGTTTGATAGTCTGATATATTATCTTTGCTACCACTTTTGTGTGATAACACAGTAGGGACTTTAGAAGGATTGTTAATGGTCACTGATGTTGTTGTTGAAATGGGTTGAACAGCATCAGTCAAGTCTTTGTTCTGATTCAGCGAATTGACAGGTACAGTGACCGAACTTGATGTTATCATAGAACCAGAGTTTGGTGTTTGGTGATCGGAAAGACTGCTGCTCTTCCAGGAATAAGTGATTTCTTCTTCAGTCTTAGGCTTCACGTGGCGCAACGAAGCTCTAATGGCGTCATACACAGGATTTTCATAATCACGATCTTCAATATTATTATCAACTGAGCTATCAGCTGATATGTCGTTCTGCAAATCGAAACTACTGTCTCTACTTGACTCACCGTTTACTTTAACAACGTCTGGTAAATTGTCCATAGGCTTATTTTTGGCGCCATTAGAAGATAAACGATTAGACACAGAAACTGTTGAAGAGGACTGAGACACATTAGCAGCTTTATCTTTTTTCTTTCGTTGTTTTGATATTTCATTTTTCTCTATACGAGCAGATTCAAACTTTTTGCGATACGACGAAACGGTATTTGGTTTAGGTAACTCGTCATGCTCTAATTGGCGTTCTGACGAACTTGTGCGGCGTCTCCGGGATGAAACACGATCCTCATCATTTTGCCTTGTTGATGGGGTGGAATCGATGATAATAATATCCTCGCGTCCTAAATTAGCGTCAGGGGCTGAGCGGTGTCGTCCATCAGACCCTGCGCGGCGTCTGTTGTCTAAAATTTCTGGGCCCCCAGTGCTTGACCTTTCTGAATAAATCTTGTTACTTAAGTTCTCCACACTTTTAGCCTTGCTATAATATTGTAGATTAGAACGTGGGCTTGTTGTGAAGACTTCATCCCCCACACTGATGCGCTGAGAATTGGGCATCTTAGTTGAGTCATTGTCAATCAGGTTTTCTAGACTTGACGACCGCTTTGGTAAATGATGATTGAAAATTGGGTGCAGTGCCTCTTCCTTGGCTCGGAGTAATGCAAACTTATCCAGAAGTTTGTGTACAAATCCCGAACCTGGCTTATACTCTTGTTCCATTTCTGGCATGTCGATAGCGTCCGAGCCACTAAGCCTGGTGACACCCATAGAACTCCCTGTGCCTTCACTTGAAAAACTTCCTGTGGAATTTACACGTACATAATCCGGCTTGGTTACATTTTTTAGTCCAAAAGTTTTCACAAAGGGATTATTATGTACAGAGCCTATTCTCTCTTCGTCGACAAGTGGCCCGTTAATGACACCGTTCGGGGAGACTAAGAGTCCGTTTGAGTTCTCTTGTGAATAGGTCGGGTGATTTACCATGTTATTTACAGTAATTTTAGAGTCTGTCTTCGTCGGTATATTCCATTCAGAACGAGTACATGTATCACTGTAGACTAAAACATCCACGTCACTTTGTAAAGGTCTAGCCAAAACTGATTTTCCCACAGTTCTACCTTCGTTTCGGTTCAGGTCTCGGCTTGATGACGAACCGCTGTGTGAATAGAAAAAGGTGTTTTCACTTATTTGAGTTTTGGCCAGGAAATCTGCCTTCCGATTTGACGAGTCGGACGTAGGCTGGCTTTCCCGATCAACTTCTTCCCCGCGACGCTTTTTCTCGAGAATATTTTGCCTCCAAGGCGGTATGGACGCCATTTCAACTACAGCAGTCATATATACGGCTATTTTTTGTCTACCGGTTGGCAAATAATTGGTCGAAAGTTGAAAGAATTAATAAAAAAAATAGCCGTCAAAATATACACTATCCTTTCAAGCACAGAGATCCTGGCCGATGACGTCACCAAGTCACCACCCCGGTTCGAGGGTCATTCAAGCGAAATGCCCGTCATGCGACCCGACTTAATCACGATTTTTAAATAGAACGTTATGATTTTACCTCATGAATCCATTGTTAGCTAAACATTTTCAATGGTGGCAAAAATGCACCGTCTTCGTTTCTTTTCTTGGGACAAAAACGGCTCATCTTCGAGCAAAGTGATTCACATAATTTTGACAACAGTTGTCCGACATTCTTGTGTTGTCGATACAGGTTTGTCAAGGGAGGTAACCTGCGATTTTGAACATATTTTGATTGTAGTTGTCTGCCCTTGTCTATGGTATTCACATAACACTTGATAAAGTCACTAGTAACTGTGTCGAAACGTCGTGAAAAATATTCAAAAAGTTGACATCCATAAAAATGTGTTCTAATTTCTTGATCATCTACAACTTCTAAAACGCCACTTAAACAAGTTACTCTTGTCTAGATTAATTCCAGCAGAACAGATGGCCTCCAGCATATCCCATCTTAAAACTATAAAACCAGTTTTAATTTCTTTTGTTTCAATTAATTTTATAACTTTAAAGGGCTGATTGTTTAAATTAAGCAGTGCTTTACGGGGTGGGGACACTGATAAAGAAACATCTGACTCTGAAAATTCAAAAAAACTGATGGGCATTTGAGGTTAAACTACTGCTCGAAGCATGAGTACGAAGGAATCGTAGTGAATGTATTTAAATAGGATCGTCTCCAGTTATGATACAAATGATCACTTCCACTTACCTAATTAAATGCACCCATTTGATAACTTTACAATAATGTGCTGGTTTACTATTAAAAAAACACTCCTTTACAACGCCTTAAAAATATTATTTAATTCCATTGATCTCTGGCCTCGATTAATATAATATATTCCTTGGATTGCGTAATCCACTGATCAAAATAACAGGGTATCAAACTATTCGATATTAAAGGGGAAATGGCGTGTAGCCGACACGCAACTCTAAGCGTAATCATACCTACGTATGTAGGTATACAGGTTGTACTTGAACGCAATTTAACTATGGGCCTATATATACAAGCAAATGTCATTTACATAAACAATACAATTGACAGCTAATTAGTCGATAACATATATACGTCAATCTCATTGCAAACTCATTAAAATAACATACGGTATTGCTCGTATAATTCCTCCAAATCGATGTTATGCATCTGTTGGGCTCGTCTGTGTCATGTCAGGCCTTTAATTCAGCCTTGCGTCCGGTTATACCACAACTGGTTTAAGTACATTCGTGCGTTTAGTTAGCTTTAGTCTATGCTGAAACACACACGCTTATTCTTTTAACATGTGTTATTATGTGTCCTGTGTTATAGTTAACATCGTTATAGAATCAACAGTCGTTAGAATTCCATTAAGAATGTGTTAATACATATACTTATACAGAGGCCTGTTCTATACATATATAATACATTTATATAATACATTTTATTTTGAAGAGCGCAAAACTCTATGGAACATTTAAAGGCCTACATGTTGATCAAGGTCTTAAGAAATGTTAATTTCATTTTGAAAAATGTATAACATATTTATGGGCCCTAACGTTAACCAAAGTAGTAAAACTATGATGCATTTTACCTGATTATGCTTTCGCGAAAAGCGGTCCCCTCGAGTTTTTCCTGTTAAGCCCATGCAATGACACATTGGCCCAGGATGTAGCTTTGTCCCATAAAAGCGTTATACTAGACATGTTTGAGCTGGCGCATTTGCATTATTAACAATCTATTATTTCTGACAGACTTAGTGTTATTAGGTGTATGTAGGCATGAAAATATATATATACTTATATATTTATAGCTTATTCAATAAGAACAGACTTTGAAACGCTAAACAGTATATCACTCCAATTAGCTAAATACTGACTTTTATTACAGAAATCCCCTAATAAAATGTAGAGGGGAAAAAAACACTGACATCTGTAGATAATTTAAATTAGCGGCCTTTATTGAATTAAATGTATAGACTTTAAGCTAAAATTGGAGTTTAAACTGGATATGGTATTTTTTTAAATTATAATGAACACTGGTTGTCGTTTGTTAAAATTTCCCGAAAAATTATCAAATTATTTGGACGTAGACTGCCTTTGTCGATTCATCGATCAAGACTCAGTCAACCGTGGTATGAACTTGATCGGAAATTTGATAGTAGGCCTATTAGCCTTGGATGTACTTGAATGTAAGGTATATACTTCTTAGGAAAATAATAAATGTCTGTAAAAATAATATTTGTCAAATCAGAACTCTACATTGTAAGACATCCAAGCGCAGATCGATCTGTAGCCAAGCCCAGATCGATCTGTTGATCCTTGATTGCTTATTCGTTTGTTTCGTTGATTAATTGGAAGCACTGTATGAATGCGCTTTGTTTGTTTATTTATTGATCGGATCGACGAGTGTATTACTAGACAGATTGATTTATCGATTGATTGATTGATTGGTTGGTTGGTTGGTTGGTTGGTTGGTTGGGTTGGTTGGTTGGTTGGTTGGTTGGTTGGTTGGTTGCTTTATTGATTGATTAATCGATTATTATGTTGATTTGTTGGTTGCTTGATTAATTGATCGAGTTCAGGTCAGTTGATCTCTTTCAATCAGATACACACACATACATGTTTTTAAACCTATAATGAATGATAACCTATCCTTCTGGACCGCGCCGTGGCTGCACATTTGATTTGGTTGACTGTCGAGTCCCTTTCAACGTACAGTGCACGGGGGCCATAAATTATGTATATTCGGGAAATTTTCCGGTGGCTGCAAAGATCGCGAGGTGGTGTTTACGAGGTTCTTCCCACCATATATCCGCAACGAAAGGTCGTCACATTAATGAAATACACCTGAGTTTGACACTAATTAGTAAATACCAATGAAATGTATAAAGAAGTATATCCTTCTGCTCTACCGTATAATCGGTGGCCTTTTCGTTAATCTCCGACAGTTTTCGACAATTTCCGCATGCATTTTGTAAAAATTCTTTACAATATTTTATAGCGCTTCTATAATTTGTTACACTTTTATCCTAATCGATTTACAACACATTATCGACTTGGAGTTACTGTTTGTTTTGGTGCGGGCCTGCTTTGACTTAAAGCCCTTAGCAAACTGGTCGCCATGGGCAACTGTCAGTGGTAGACGACGCCTTATGATCACGGTGGGGATGCAATAGTGTTGTTGTCGCTGAGTTTAGGCAGTCCTGAATATTTCTTACAAAGGCAGGGAATGAAAGACAGGCAGTGAAATCAGCTGTAACAATACTCTAGTCACCCACACGAAACTCATCAGAGATATCATGGCGTTCGCTAAAGGAACTTTAACAAATACAGTAACTGTCGGGCCGGAATCATGGCGAAACACTTCCATGAAGGGAATGAAACTTTCGCAAAACTTGATTCAGAAAAGCGACAGGGCTAACGATATTGGGCGAAGTTTCGATCCTCTCCCTGGTCTGAGAGACACTGCAGCGGAGATGAGCAATGAAGAAGTGCATAGTTACAGCCGTGAAGTACGCGGCGTTGTTGCACGATTGAGAGAAAGTTTGTTGGAAACAAACGAAGAAATAAAATCACTATCCAGAGGTAAAGAAGCCCTGGAAAAGGCTTTGGAACACATCCGTAAAGACATCAAGTTAAATAAAGACAGCTATTATTTCCGATTTTCTAGACCACATCAAGAAAGGGTAAGATTTAAAACCACAAACATCAAATAGTCATGTGTATGTGAAGGCAGTTTACAATGTAAGTTGACAGGAAGGTTAACGGGTGCAGTACTAGAGCAGGAACCAAAAATGTAATAAACTTAGCCAACCACAAGGTTTGAGTATGAAACTTTGTATACAGAACTAGTTTTGTTGATATTTAAATTTGTTGATAAATTGTTATGGATGTTTTTTCTGTGTTTAGAATGCGTTTTTTTGGCATGCCTGATAAAATAATGTTATGAGGGGGAACATAATATTAAGCGTCACTGTAGAATGAATTGAACTTTGGTCAGAACTCTGCTACACCAGTGCAATAAATAAGTTGTCTAATAGCAGCCAGATAAAGAGTGTTCATTTGTGAAAGGTTACCTGTTATATAGCTTACGTCAATATCCAATATGGACTTGCCCTATATAAAATTGGCTCATAAGCATATAAATTAATAAATGACAAAAAAAGGACAGTGATATGACTAATTTACTTACATATGACATGTATTCATGTAAGCTTATATTTCAAGTAGAGTGTTCAGATGTTTATTTGTTTCGGTCTTCCAATATTAACACAATTCTTCTATTATATTATTAAAAGGTAACAAAAGCAACAATTAGATGTAAATGCTTTTTTATTATTATTGTTTTGTTTTTTTATTGGCTATTCCCTAAGAAGTACCACACAGTTTTGTTTTAAAGTCAAACCACTGTGTATTAGCCCGCTGCCTTGTCACTATTTACACCCTGTCTTAATTATATACTGTGTGCTTTCAAGCATTTCTTGTTAATAATTCACTCTAAAGTTCGAATCTGTGTATCTCTGTTACCTCCACTCTAATCATCCTCAAAGCACAACGTTATCTCTGATAAATAATAAATTATCTTGACTCTGCTAATTACTAGATGCTTTTTATTATTCATAACTTCTGCATACATATGCTTACAAATTCATACAGTGAAACCTTCAATGGCCCCTTGAGGAATTAATTTACACACGTTTCACTGTACCACGTATGTGTACTGTATATTACATCTATATACATTTATAAATTTCGAATTATGCTAAGATAAGGATCTTAGGGTGCTACAGTTTTGTGTTACACCGGTTTTCTTAAAGCCCATACACTCTAGAAGAATATATTTTTAAATACTGTTTAAGATATGTTTTTATTTATTTATTTTTGATATGATTATTATAAACAAAACTAAAAAAAAATTTAAACTTTTTACAGACTCTGTATTTGTTAATATGTTTTCAAAGGTTAGTCATTCTTTGTTTACTCAGTTATCTCCCTTTCATTAACAGAGTCATGATGGGGCAGATGATTTACTGAGCGCTGAGAAAGCCCATCTATTAAATCTAAAGAAAACTTTGGAGTCTCAGTTATATCTAGTGCAACAACAACTTCATGTGAGTATATGTTCATAGCTGTAAGTTAGCTTCAAAGACTTGGCGAGATATTTGATGTGCTCTGATGTTTAATGTCAAACTTTGCCAAGGAGAAAGCAATTTAAAAAAACGGTGAAGCAATCACGGTAGAACCACCGGGCAATATCTGACTCGTAAATGTGAACTTTTCTCATGTATTGTACTGGCCCAGGGTTGATAGAAAGCTTGGAAACATTGCTATTAAAGGTGGTTGTAAGTAAAAGTCCAGTCAGTAGGCCTATAAATATACCCTAGTCTCTGAGCCACTTACAACCTTAAACAACTTGGAATCACTTTTTTTTTTTTTCACAGACTCTGGATAGATGCCGTAAGCGCTTGTTTGCAACTCTTCAGGAGAGGTCCCGTGTCCTTGACCTTCTCTGTCACGCCATATCATCCATCAGCAGTGGGCGGCGCAGCATGCAGACGGACAGCGGCAAAGGTCAGGGGTCGTCGATTGAAAATTACTCCTCATTCATCCCTGACCAGTTGGGTCCCTTTACGCCAGATGCTGAACAAGGATTAGCCGATGCCAAAGAGGCCCGAGCCAGGTCTGCATACCTCAGGCGTGAACTTCAAGAAACGATCGAAAGGACGGAGAAGTTACAAAAAGCAGCGCACAAATCTGTCAACGATGGTCTCACGCAGAAACTCAGTGAAACAGTCACACTTAAGGTTAATCCACTTATTTTTTAGATTATGTGATGCTTTTTGTTTACAAATTTATTTATTCAAACTTTTATTGATTAAATATTTAAGAAAATAAATTATTTATTGTGTTTTTACATGAAGTTATATAAGAGTCCTGCTGAATTGAGTCCATAAAAATAATCTTACCCACAATGTTTTAGTTTAATGGAAAATATATAGCCTATATATCATTGTGTTTTTCTTTAAGTAAAAATAAAAACTGTTCCGTAAAACATGCTTTGTTTCTTATGTTAAATGTCATGTTTACTTCAGCCTGAAATCCCAATGTAATTGTAGATTCAACTTTCCGACATTGGTTTTCTTTCATCTGTTTTAAAAATGAAAATAAAAAAGAATTAATAAATTGATTATAACTGAAACATTACATAAAAAAAACAATAAAAAAATAAAATTAAAATTAAAGGATTACTATACTATTTCAACTTCAACAGCAACATCTGGGTGTGTCCTTGGGGGAGAACAGACATGCTGTACATCGAGCCCAGAGGTTCTACGACTCAACAGAGAAAGCCAGAGGATTTACTTTGGTAAGATATTTCTTTATTATATAGAATGTTTATAAAAGAAGGGTTACATTAAAATTGTGGCTTTCTGTTGTTTTGGTGATTTTTCAGTGCAATTTAAATTTGCCTTTTTGAATGATGTGCAAGCGTTAAACCACCTTTCCACCGTTAACAATATCATTTCATAATGGGGGAACTTCAAAGTGTATTAACTTCAAACCATTGCAGTTTGACATTGCACAAGGATATAGCTTCTTTGCTACTGTATTCCTCTATTTTTGTTTTAACTTTTGAATCCCTGCCCTGTGGTCTAGAGCATATTGTCTCACTTTGAATTAGAAAAATATTGCTGCACGACACACTCCGTGAAATAGGTCGAATCCTGATGAATATTATTAGAATGCCTGTAATACTCTAATCATATTTTTTGAGGAATTTAATGTCAATATTTTTCCAATTTTGTTCTTCAACGTGTCATTCAATATATTGCATGATTTTATATAAAAACAATATAATTACATAAAATCGGAAAATAAAATAAACTATATAAAATATATAATATCCTATATATATCCTACTGGGCTGGCCGTCTGAGCTTATACATGTGGTTATAGAATGGAGTAGCATGATTGGCCGAGCACATGACCAATCAAAATGCGCCTGTCATTAAGTTGTCTCAAATTCACCCCTAAATTTCTTATTATCCCTGTTATTCTTTTAGGGCCCTGTCACTAGTTCTGATTTGATGACCAGAGAAAGATTGGACAGACCTTTAGTCCGTGTTTTCCAAAGACACCCTGGAACACAACTGCCCGAGGCTCAGGAGATCGTCAGGGTAAGTACACATGAAGATCCATTCATCTGATTTGTAGTTACGACTTTAGGGGATTCCCCAAGTTATCAGTCTATTGATTGTCAAGACAGATGTTGGCCAATCAAAGCACTGTAAAGAAAGAGGGGAATCCCCTGTGGTTACCACACACTTTTGTGCTCATCTTGAAGCATCATTTGTTGCAGGTGAACACCTGTGGAAACCTGTTTACCCTTTAAAAAACCTCAATAAAGTTGCGTCCACACAGTGCGACTTGTAGT
Source organism: Katharina tunicata (assembly GCA_032466195.1). NCBI lineage: Eukaryota > Metazoa > Mollusca > Polyplacophora > Chitonida > Mopaliidae > Katharina > Katharina tunicata. The sequence continues at coordinate 5,117 of JAVFBZ010018074.1, read as the reverse complement.
ATTAACAATAGCTGCATGAGAAGGGTCAAATGCGATGCGCTTTATGTTTTATGTGCCATAACATTTCCCAGGCACTGTAAAACCGGATAAACAGCTGAATCTTCAAGCAAACAGAATGCCTTCTGGCCTTGCTGACATTCAACTCAAATGCCACAATTTGATTGGCTGAAACCTTTTGAATTATCGAAAGAAGTAGAGCAAACCCTATTTCAATCAACTTGCTTTCGACTAGTTGAATACAACTAAAGTCGCATCAATTTGCTCTGTTCACAAGTTTCAAGTCAGTGGAATTTGACAAGTTGGTACCACCAGTCGCACTGTGTGAACGCGGCTAAATCAATAGTTTGAATGCACTAGTTAGTGACAAAACACTTTTGTCATATGAGATAAATTTATCAACACTGGCTCCTGATAAATTAAAATCTCAAATTATTTATTTATTATGGAGGCCCTGGGTTGTCTGGTTGGCCTTGCACCAATTAAATATGGTACAATTTGCGTAGAGTATTTTGTAATGTTATCTGTTTTATTGTGGAATTACATTTTGTTCAGTTTGCCCCTTGTACCTGTTGTTGGTTTTAGCTAAATGTCACATATCATGGTATTCTTTCAGGGAGGAGACAACTTGTTGGAATCTCTCACCGCAACAAGTCGTAACATTGGCTTCATGTCTCTGGCACAGATGCGTGTGCGTGACGATATCCGCAGCAAAACCGCAGCCGCAAGTGTGGACAGTAGCATAATCCGCATGCGCAGAAGAAAAAACGATCACCGTTGGAGTTTAGGGGCTGCCTTTTAAATTATTTCTCATTGTTAATGTTTAACTTTTTTAAAATGGCCCAAAATAGTATTACAATATAGAAAAATAATATATTGAAGTATTATATTGTGAACGTTGTCTTTTTTTATTGTACAGTTTACAATAAATTTGTTCGGAGTTGTTATTTGTAACAGTGTTAAGTGTAATTGGATATTTGGTTGCCCGGATCTGTTTTGATTATAAAATGGCTTACAGCTGCAACCATTATTCTTTTCCAGTATCAATTGTTTTGTTTGTTTAAAGGCCCGCTAAAGAGGGATACTACCAGGATTTAGTCGTGAAAGGAGAATTGTCCTTTCTTAATGAAATATACACATGGAAAAAATTGAAATGGAAATTTAGAATTTGTTAGCAGAAAAGTGTTTCTTTCTTGGACGGAAGTCAATTTAAGTAAACATTTTAAACATTTTCCATGGTAACCATACCAGTTGTATCTGTTATGATTATGTTCAGTATTTTCTAACGTTGTGAGAAAGTATTTTTTACTTTGTTTTGATTTTTTTTTTTTTTTTACAAAACTGCTGAGTCAGCACCTAAAACTGTTGATTAGAGTTTTCTATCAGTATTTAAAACAACCAACATTTTGAAATGCCTTGTAATGGTAATTTGTAAACTTCAATCTTACCATAACAAAAACTTTTCGATTCATACATCTTATCTTCGATTCCTAAAAAAATCAGTGTGTTTTAAAAGATGATGTTAATAAATGTCCATTAATTTAATATGCAAGCATTTTTATAAAGCATTTTCTGTCACTTTCTTGATGCATATACAAAAATCATACTCATACAATTATACACCATTTGTATTTTTTTACCAGTGTTCTTCTCTTCCTTTTTTTTTCTCTTTTTTTTTTAATACCTATTTTCCCATTTTTTTTTTTGTGAATTTTCAGTGTATGCAATAAATGCAATTTGTGATATAGGTTATCAATTTCCAAACAGTATTATTACTTGTAATTTTTTACAACCAAGAAGGCTGAAGTCACCAAAGTATTATTCAAACAATGCTTCTTATGTCTTTTTATACACCCTGCTGTTCAAATGCTATAAATGCCAAGAGGTCAAAGTCAAGAGGTCAAGGCCAGGTTTTGAACCAATTAAGAATGAGATGATATGAAATTTGAAAATTGCTCCAACACGCTTGAACTACCTATTATTTGTGTCATCTTCTATTATAAACTTGTTACAGTTGTATTCAGATGATTTTTTTTAAAGGGTATGTTTCCTTTTTACAATGTTAATGTAGTTTGTGTCCTGTGTGTGTTGTTATGGAGTGTAATTGATAAGAGGTATTGACAAATATAGATTTATATTTTCAAACTTTGATATTTTTTAAATTTTAATTTTTTAAAATGTCAACTGTTTGGTTCCTGGCAGGTAAAGTGCTTGGTATTTTGTAAATAATGATGTGTATATTTATATTATTAAATCAGATTTTGCTTACTTTATCTTTTAAAATATATTTTAAGCTGTTAAATCTCATATTTATTCCTGCACCCAGTTTTTTTTCTATTTTTGTCAGTCCCTACTATGTGATATCAAACTGTTTTTATTTTTATATAATCAAACAGATTGTGGGAAATAATTTTGATTGTATATATTTTCCAATTACTTTCTGTATGTAGTATGAATTTGTTTAGAATAATAGTTATAATTTTAGAAATAGCTTTGGAATTTAAGAAGAGCAATTAGTTATATTTATTTTTTGTATTGTTTGTTTTTGGGTAACAAAAACTGTTGAATTCAGACTAGAGGAGCAATGAACACAAATCATACAGTATTGTATTTACTCCAATTAATAGGCTAGATCAAACATCTTTGCTTCTAAATGTTTCTCTTCTTTCTTCCGCAGATTTATGTCAAATCCAGAATCTCTCAAGTCCAGTTAAATGTTCCACCATCTTCAGTATTACTGGCACCAGTTATCAAATTATGTCATTCAGTATTATTTACATCAGTTTTACATCAAATTATTTGTAAAATTCAAATGTGTTTTCCAATTTTACATATTTTTCAATTTCCTTTCACATATTGTACAGTCTTTTTTGCACAGTCCTTATATTAGCAGTGATATTTTTTATTCAGGTTTGGAGTGATTTTTACATTTTATCAGTATTTTTTGTCGTTTTTTTTTACCTGTACATTCTTCAGAGCAATAAAATATTAATATCCTTGAAATTTGGTGAATTACCTGTTTTCTTTTTGAAAATGACTGTTATAATTGATTTCTAACAAGAGTCTCCAAATGCTGCTAACAAGTGGAGATTTTCCCGTATATGATGTGGTGAGAATTTGTTTATTTTGTGGTGGATTTGAACGAGAATCAATGAGTTGGAACAACCAATCTAATAAGATTAAAAACTAAATCTCAGAAATGTCGAACCAAAAATGTCACACCCAAGGGATATAACTCCACATGTTCAGGCTATTGTCTCCCCTTGATAAACCAACAAGCGTTTCACCGGCAAACAGTTAGACCAGAGACTATATAGTCTCTGGTTAGACTTGCTTGTGACTTTAATATAACTGTCGAAACATAAATATATTGAGCTATGAAGTATAACATAGTCCGAATGTTCTGAGAATTACATAAATACTTAAATTGCTTTAAATCATCGCGCGAATCAAACCAAACTATCATGGACAATAATGACCATTCTAATACTAGCACCAAAAAAACAAAAACGTTTTAATTCCGTTCTTTTTTAACTACGCGTCAGCAATGATAGTTTCTCGTCCCATACATGTCACTTAAAAGACCTAGCTTAGTTAGACATATTTAACAAATGGACTTTCATCACAGGTTCTAAACTGAAACGAGTGATTGACGAATGACAACATATAGGCGATTTACCTGCTGAACTTTAATAAGTTTATTAGCTGACGGATTCCGGATCTCAATCACCAGTTCAAATCATTCTAGTCCAACTTCGATTATCGGCTTTAGTGTAATGACAGGCCATTTTTTAGCCCATTACCGGTATATTTACCGCTGCAGGGAATACTCGTGTCGCATGTAGATAAACGTATCCTATAGGCCATCAAGTGCATTCCGCGCCAATAAAAATCGACATTGAGCAGGTAACAGCAAAGAAAACGAAGAAATAAAATAAAACTATTTAGCATAACATTAGGCCGAAATGACCAATGCAACAAGAGAATCAAGTCACGTGGAAGAGTTTAAATTTCTTCATAGGCCGATTATTCAGGTCAAGATTCAGCAGCCTCTCTATGACGGTGACAGCTATATTCAAAATGCATTGTCATTACATACAAGGTCCGTCACCGAAGTGAATCAATGGACCGTTTTATACAAATGCAGTTCAAATATGGCGAGTCTTGTTACTTGGGCTATACGTGTATTGGCCATTATCAGATAGTTTTTCAAGTGTCGCCGTAATTTCTCACAATTGAGAAAAAAAAAACGACTCTTCTTTCATTTTGAATAATTTTGATTCTTCCAACAACAACAAAAAACTAAAACAATTAAAATCGCATATTGGTTGATTGGAGCGAAATGACCGCAAATTAGAAACAATGAAAATCATAATTTTCTTTTGACCGTGCACAAAACAGAACGCCTAAGATATATGGGTCAAGATTAAAGTACTTTTGAATATATAAGCGGTTCAGATAGGCCTACTGTATATAAAATCATACGTGGTCGTTTTTCTTAGAAATAATGGAAATCCGAATCCTTATTAGATAATTAAACACATACAAAACATGAATGTGTGTTAAAGTATACGAGATCATTTTACCTAAAAGAAACAATTTCAACCATTTCCCTTTTCACAGTTCATGAAACAATGTCACGCTCAAGAATATCCAACTTGAAGAGTATCGAGTCAATTTATAAACTTGGTCGTCAATGTCAAATTTAAACTATTTCAACAGCCTAATTTGCAATGCTGATCGGTTTAGGCACGTCTGTAAAAGAAATTTGTTATATTTGTTTTGGTTGGTAAACACAAATTTATATAAGTTTTGTTCTATGTACTATCATACCTTAATTTGATTCTGTAGAGCGCAAAACGCATTTTATGTCTACCAATGGGATAGTAGTTAGACTATAGAATCAAAAGTTATATTCCACACCTTTATGTCCATTAATGGGATAGTAGTTAGACTATAGATTCAAAAGTTATACTCCACACCCTTATGTCCATTAATGGGATAGTAGTTAGACTATAGATTCAACAGTTATACTCCACACCCTTATGTCCATTAATGGGATAGTAGTTAGACTATAGAATCAAAAGTTATACTCCACACCTTTATATCCATTAATGGGA
>JAVFBZ010018063.1:0-11663 GCA_032466195.1 Katharina tunicata | reverse complement strand
TCTACATCATCAAAGTACCATCAGAAATGTGGTAGCCAATCTCTTCATCATCAAAGTACCACCAGAAATGTGGTAACCAATCTCTACATCATCAAAGTACCTCCAGAAATGTGGTAGCCAATCTCTACATCGTCAAAGTACCACCAGAAATGTGGAAGCCAATCTCTACATCATCAAAGTACCACCAGGAATGTGGTCGCCAATCTCTACATCATCAAAATATCAACAGGAATGTGGTCGCCAATCTCTACATCATCAAAGTACCTCCAGGAATGTGGTCGTCAATCTCTTCATCATCGAACTACCACCAGAAATGTGGAAGCCGATCTCTTCATCATCAAAGTACCACGAGGAATGTGGAGGCCAATCTCTACATCGTCAAAGTACCACCAGAAATGTGGAAGCCAATCTCTACATCATCAAAGTACCACCAGGAATGTGGTCGCCAATCTCTACATCATCAAAATATCAACAGGAATGTGGTCGCCAATCTCTACATCATCAAAGTACCTCCAGGAATGTGGTCGTCAATCTCTTCATCATCGAACTACCACCAGAAATGTGGAAGCCGATCTCTTCATCATCAAAGTACCACGAGGAATGTGGAGGCCAATCTCTACATCATCAAATTACCTCCAGGAATGTGGTCGTCAATCTCTTCATCATGAAAGTATCATCAGGAATGTGGTAGCCAATCTGTTGTCATCAAAGTACCACCAGAAATGTGGAAGCCAATCTCTATACATCAAAGTACCATCAGAAATGTGGTAGCCAATCTCTTCGTCATCAAAGTACCATCAGAAATGTGGTAGCCAATCTCTTCGTCATCAAAGTACCATCAGAAATGCGGTAGCCAATCTCTACATCATCAAAGTACCATCAGAAATGTGGTAGCCAATCTCTACATCATCAAAGTACCTCCAGAAATGCGGTAGCCAATCTCTACATCATCAAAGTACCACCAGAAATGTGGTAGACAATCTCTACATCAACAAGGAACCTCCAGAAATGTGGAAGACAATTTCTACATCATCAAAGTACCATCAGAAATGTGGTAGCCAATCTCTTCATCATCAAAGTACCACCAGAAATGTGGTAGCCAATCTCTACATCATTAAAGTACCTCCAGAAATGTGGTAGCCAATCTCTACATCATCAAAGTACCACCAGAAATGTGGAAGCCAATCTCTACATCATCAAAGTACCACCAGGAATGTGGTCGCCAATCTCTACATCATCAAAATATCAACAGGAATGTGGTCGCCAATCTCTACATCATCAAAGTACCTCCAGGAATGTGGTCGTCAATCTCTTCATCATCGAACTACCACCAGAAATGTGGAAGCCGATCTCTTCATCATCAAAGTACCACGAGGAATGTGGAGGCCAATCTCTACATCATCAAATTACCTCCAGGAATGTGGTCGTCAATCTCTCCATCATCGAAGTACCACGAGGAATGTGGAGGCGAATCTCTACATCATCAAAGTACCACTAGAAATGTCGTCGCCAATCTCTACATCATCAAAATACCACCAGAAATTTGGTCGTCAATCTCGTCATCATGAAAGTATCATCAGGAATGTGGTAGCCAATCTGTTCGTCATCAAAGTACCACCAGAAATGTGGTAGCCAATTTGTTCGTCATCAAAGTACCACCAGGAATGTGGTCGTCAATCTCGTCGTCCTCAACGTACCACCAGGAATGTGGTAGCCAATCTGTTCGTCATCAAAGTACCACCAGGAATGTGGTCGCCAATATCTTCATCTTCAAAGTACCATCAGGAATGTGGGAGCCAATCTGTTCGTCATCAAAGTACCACCAGGAATGTGGTCGCCAATATCTTCATCCTCAAAGTACCATCAGGAATGTGGGAGCTAATCTGTTCGTCATCAAAGTACCACCAGGAATGTGGTCGCCAATCTGTTCATCATCAAAGTACCACCAGGAATTAGGTCGCCAATCTCTACATCATAAAAGTCCCACCAGAGATGTGGTCGCCATTCTCTTCATTACCAAATTACCACCAGAAATGTAACCGATTTCCGTGTGTGAATTAGAATAATAACCACAGACACGAGTCAATAATGATTCTTATCTGTATATGTTGAGATATCCACTTCTGGCTCAACTTTCCAGCGATTGATAAATCCAGCCCTAAAAAATTTACCGTTGGCTTCGTTTTAATCCAGAAATATGAAAGGTAAAGGATTTGATCCTTATCTGCTATCCATTTGTCAGTACATCCTTTGTAATGGTAGACTTCTGTTCCTGTTCCCTTGTTTGCTTTACATATTTATTCGATATATTTGGTCACTAAAATTATTAATAACCGATATAACCCGCAGTATACAATATATGTATATATCAAGAAAGTGGCCAAAATTGCTAATGAGATAATCAGGAAACCTAATCATCTTGGATAAACACGTTAGTTCGTAGAGATTTGTTCTTGTTAGCTACATTGTGTACTTATCAGTCAACATATATTGTTTATGGATAACCACTCATTTTATGTGGTAAAAACACAACCTTTCGATACATAAATACATACATACATAAATGGTACGTTTACCCCAAATACTAGTGCCAATTTGATACATTTCTTGTAATTTGCAGTTAGAGAGCCTGGGGTCCGTTTCACAAAGCGACCTTAGCTTACGTTGAACGTAACTACCATAACAACACAATGCCTCCAGTACTGGTCGTCAATCTCTTCATCATCGAAGTACCACCAGAAATGTGGAAGCCAATCTCTTCATCATCAAAGTACCATCAGAAATGTGGTAGCCAATCTCTACATCAACAAAGTACCACCAGAAATGTGGTAGCCAATCTCTACATCATCAAAGTACCACCAGGAATGTGGTAGCCAATCTCTACATCACAAAGACATGACGACTCAGATGGATTTTCAACTTCTGGATATATCCAAAAATCCATCTCAGTCGTCATGTCTTTGTAATTTACCCAGCTTCTAAATGCTACTCAAACAAGAAATCTCTACATCATCAAAGTACCACCAGAAATGTGGAAGCGAATCTCTACATGCCTCCAGTACTGGTCGCTATGGTATTTACGTTGAACGTAGCCTAAGATCGCTTTGTGAAACGGGCCCCTGATCAGGAATATTTGGAATTTAGTCATTTTCTACTGGTATTTCGTCATACGGTTTCTGGGTTACTCTGTAACTATGGCTTAATGACTGAAATTAATGTGTTAGAGCAGTTACGCGTAACCAATCATGTTACTTAACAAGAATCTTTATTTAGCCCAAATTTATATAAATACGCGGTATGAAGTGTTTTAGATCTCCACTCAAGTCTCTAGCTTGTATTCAGGTAGCTCTATCCTTACTGGGCTTTTTTATTATGTAATATGAGTCTTTACGTTATTTTGTGTCATATAAGTGTGATTTCACTTCCCGTGTTTTTGGCCTGTCATTTCTCTATTGCGTGTTTTTTTTTTATGTTTTCACGTTACGTCACGAATATCACTCATAATATAAACAACCGAAGGAGAGTTCCTCAGAATGCAATGTCTGGGAAATCGTTCGTATTTATACTCTTATATTTCGCCTTCTTTTTGTCACCATCGACAAATAAACATAAAAGCAGACATTTAGCAGTATAACGACGAGCTTTTGTGGAGTTCCTTTACTCATTAAGTCTTATACTTCTGTGGATAATATCTTTAAAAGAAACGTTGTAATAAAATTGACATCATCGTGTTTGAAATGAAGATTTTATGTTATTTTTTTTGTATTCTAAGACGCCATATACAAACACATACTATTACTTGACTCCTACCTTTTACTCGATTGTGAAGAATACCAGACTCGACAGAAGGGAGATTGGTTTCATTCTCTATTTTAAAATGAATAACACATTGATATCCTGCATATATGGCGACATGGTTGTACCGTTTTGGATATTTCACTCGTGTGTGAATGTGACTGAGGCTGGGAAGGTATGATTAATATAGACCTAGTCAGTGACTAATTGGCCGTGTATTGAATTGCAAGAGTCAGTAATTGTCTCTGGTTTGGGTTGCACGAGTAAAATAGGCCAAGTCAGTAGTTAATTGGCGGTGTCTTTGATCGCATGATTTGTTTAGCGGAGCTACTGACTGGGAGTGGTTTTGGATCGTACAATACGAGCCAGTGACTACTATGCACAGATCGAGTTGGATTCATAATTGTGATAAAGGCGTCCGATCATGCACAGAGGATAAAAAAAAACGAAACGCTAAAAGGGAGAGTGTGTAACTTCGGGTTTTTTTATTCATGTTAAACGGGGAAAAAACATGCTTAAGCACATGATCTATATCCGGTCAGGTATACCTATTTCTGAACGGAAATGTTGCCATTGAAACCAAAAATGTTATCGAAATCATCCCACGTTAAATAGGAATGTACTTAAGTGTGTGATAAATGTGTACGCAAATTTTGAAAGCCCTGTACAAAGCAGTTTAACTTATATCTTGTTCATGTGGTCTAAATTCAGGTATACTTATTTCTAAAAAGAAATGTTAACATGGAAACCCCAACTTTTATCGAAATCATTTTATTTTGAAAAGGAATGTAGTTCAGTGTGAGATACATGCATATGAAAAATTCAAAAGCCCTGTGAGAAGCAGTTTAGCTTACATCTTGTTCACGTTGTCTATATCCAAGTATACCTATATCTGAAAAAAAATGTTGCCATAGAACTAGAAATTTTCTAGAAATGCTAAATAGGAACGTAGTTCAATGTCAAAGGAATGTATATGTGAGATGTGAGATGTGGGATATGGCGTGACGACATAATCCCATCGGGAATATCTATGCGGATGGGATAAAAACGAAGTTACGAATGGCCGCTTTCGGCTTCTATTAAAAACTACAGAAAATAATTGAAAGAAACTGCGTTCACTTATTCAACGAATTGATTCAAAAGTGAGACGAGAGACAGACTGGTCCTCCTTACAAGTGAAACGTTAATTTTAAACAAAATTCATCATTCTGTCTTCAAAACTGTGTTGTGCTTGAGACATGGTGGATCGTTTAAACACAATCAACTATTGTTCTACTCTTACACTTCAAAAATCATATTTTTGAGATCAACAAATAAAGAGAGCTGGTGAGTTACACGTCTGTTACATGATACTGAACAGAAAACCCGAGACCTACCTTATTAAGTACTTCTTGCAAAATAATAGATGATATAATCGGTCTATGTTTATATTGTTAGACCCGGGATATAGTATGGGGTCATTTTCATACTCACACTTACTCAGACGCTTATTGTCAAAAGTGCACAACAGAAATATATGTATAACGATCACTTTCTGAACGACACAAAATTATTTCAGAAATATAGTTTGCCTGACAATGCTAATCAAATAACCTTACAATAACAGACAAACGTCAGGAATAATTATTTATTTTTGGGTTGATACTTAAGTAAAAACAGAACGTCTATTGTTTTAGCCTAGAGAGGATGCCTTACACTAGATTCAAAGTCGTAAAATGACAAAATGGTTAAAGCTTGAACCTATCCGTCTGTGCAGCTTTCATAAGGAAAATAAGACCAAATAAAATAAATTCCTTTCGATAAGGAAATGACATGTCATCTAGATTTACCGCTGGATTTAAAAAAAGAAAAAGACTAGTGCATTTTTTGTGTGGGGAGTAGGTAAACCATGTATTCCTCCATTGGTAGGTACATGTTATAAACAGCAGTGGTCCTCTTGAAGACAGAAGTCCAAAGTTATGAATGAGTTTGCGGTATATTGGCCTTTTAAATTTAATACTTAGATTTTTTAGAAAAGATCCGATACGGTGTTTTTACGTTATTGAATGGAATATCCTGTCTGGCTTTTTGTTGTAGGGACTTTTCGTTTACAGACAAAGACATATCTTTATCAATCACATAAAAATGTACATGGGTTGATTCATGGGCGAATTAATGTAAATTACACCATTAGTAAATGCTCAAGGTTTACTAAGATGGTATTGTAAGTTGAGATAAAATGTAAGTCCTAACTCTGATAGCAGCGAGATTTCCGCCAAGACACTCTGTACTCCATTCAGTACTGCTCAGTATTTAGTCGCCGTGCGTTTAGTGTTTGGTTAAGTGTTCATCTAAGGGACCTATGGGTCATCTCAACAAAACCATATGAGATATATAAAGTACACAGTACCTTCAACTTTGGTACGAAATGGCACGGATGTTGATTTTTTTAAAACTGACTTAATAAATGTTTGCTTTGGTAGAGGGTGGGGGTTAAGCCATACGCGTGATGGCATCTATGCATGTGGATCAGCCTAATATATCTCCAAGTACACTGTCACAATCATTCCTGCCCAAACAGTGCAACTGAAGCATCAATCCAACCATATTCTATCTTAGTGAAGGGAGTATATTTACAGGTGGAATAATATGAAGTACACGTTTTAATTTACAGTCATGCTCTAATGATATATCTGTGATCTTGGGACGTAGTGTGGGATTATATCTGGTCTATTGATCTGAAATCAATACGCTTTCCACCAAGACTATATGAAACACAGAAAAGTAACCCAAAGAGTGTTCTCAACATTCCGTCTCAGACTGACTCGCGTTGGTTAAGATTCATCTCAAAGCAAGCAACCCTGATCTGAATAGAATTGTGGTAAATCTTGCTACGCATGCAAGACGTGCTCTATTTAATACTGTCAGTTTATAACAGAAAGTAAAACATAATATAATAGATAAATCATTCAGAAAGCACAAACCATAAGTTTTAGCACTGTGAGCTTTCGCCTGGTTTGGGCTCCAGAATTTATCAAACTGGTGAAATCCTTTAAGCAACAGTCATTATATACACTACACACAAACAAAGACAAGTTCATGATTATTATACTTGTCTTTGTGTGTGTGTACATACATATAGTGTATATAATGACTGTTGCTTAAAGGATTTTACCAGTTTGATAAATTCTGGAGCCCAAACCAGGCCAAATCTCACGGTGCTTAAGCTAGCGGTTTGTGCTTTATGAATTATTTGTCTATTATACTTATATCAAACCAATTAACCTGTTTAGTGTTATTCGTAAAACAAAATAGAATTTCACATTGCTTTGATTCGATTAGTGTACACGCATTGGCACATTGGGTACACGTCACCGTCGATTTGATTTGTGTGTACGCATTGCCCCAATACACGTGAAAATCGATTTGATTGGAGTACAAGCATTGGCTCATGGGGTCAACATCGATTTGATTGGTGTGCACGAATTGTCCCAATGGGTACACGTAACGATAGACCCTAGACATCACTGACAGCATTAAGATACAAAACAATTGACATCATGGTTCACTAGCGGAATTTGTAAATTAGCAGTACATACATAACATTATTGATGTCAATTTATATGATTGTGTGAGCTTGCAGGAATTATTCATCGAAACGTTGAGAGTGAAAAATAAACTGTCACGCTGTCATCCATATAATTGTCATATTGGATTGTATAGCTAACTACCACATGTTATAACCAAATTTGCATGAAAATGGTTCACATCAAACTGAATGCAAGCGTACTTTATACACGCCTAACAAATAAAGACTTTTAAAATTTGATGTAAGAAATGTTACCATTTGTCTCGGGATAGAAAAGAAAATATATCTATATTAATTGTAGATGTACATAAACAATCAACTCTTTCACAAAGATCATATAAAGTAAGTGTATGCAAAATAACGTCTGGTTTGTTTAACCCAGAATCATTAACTCAGGTCGTTAATACGTGACCGATGCAATCACATCTAAGCATGAATACAATACAGTGTAGTAAAGCGTGAATAAACACATTAACAACGCAATAGGCTATTTGTCAGTGTTGTTCGCTTCTACTCGACTTGAACATGATTCTACATGCTTGAAACCATGGTGGTACATTTTGAATTTCGGTCTTTCGTATTGGTGTTTATTTTGTTTTGGGTTAAGCTATATGACTAAATGTGACAGGTGTCGCTTATTAAACATCCGTTTGATATTATATTATTTAAAAAATTAGCTTTTATCCGGAACTGGAATAAATCTCGTGAAATCTCTCTCATTCAACGCTACGATATTTAGTCTGATTATTTAAATATGTCTTTGTTTGTTACAAATAGATTGAGCAAGCCCCATGGGGTTTTATTCCCGCCACGTACTTACTTCTAAATTTATTATTATTTATTATTGTATTGTATATCGTGAATAAATCAAATCAAATCAAATCAAATCATCACATGACGGTATTTACAGGCTATATGTGATGGACCTGTAGACAATCGACAATCACCTCAACCAGACCGAATAAGAGAAGGTTTCAATCACAACCGGACAATAACTGCTAAAACAGTAACACAACGCTGTGGATACCTATTTCTAGTAGGCTAATGTGCTAACAGAATTTAATCCGATCTCCTAGTCGTGTTTACCCTCCGGACAACCCTCATTCCAAAATAGCTTCACCGATTTCAATTTCCCGTCTCATTCGGGTTGATATCGAGTCTTTTTGTAGACGAGAGTGGGTCACACTACGGATATCCTGGAACGTAGGTTAAAAAAACAAGTAATAAATGGATTCCAGAAAATCCCGATTTATATAAAGCTATATTGGGAACTAGCACGTTTCGGATGATAATCCGATAGATACAATGCGTGTAAATTAGCCGGGAGAAACCCTGCCAAAATTCGTTTTCAAGGAACATAATGACGGCCATTTTTCGTCAAATGTATTAACAAAGCATTGGACCTTATACATGTAGTGTATTCAACAACTGCGCATTTGCACTCTTTTAAAATGTGGGTCTAACAACCGTTGGCTTGGATTAGTTTAAACGTACTTTATTGATCTAAATAATCAATGGAATTCGGGACAAGTTCAATGCAACTTATGAACTCATTTTCCTATCAACAATATAAACATTACCAAGAAAACAGGAAATGACATGGAATATTATAGAATTTAAAACAAAACATTATACAAATAAAAAAGTAAATACTTTGCTGAGTTTACCATTATAACATTTGAAGAATTACATCTTGTGACATTTTTTAGAATGGTGTACCAACTGATCTGTTTATCGACAATATGATATATTATAACATTTTATAGAATGATTACAACAAGCATTAAGTTCTGCAAGTGATAGAGGTGCGATGAGCTAAATAAAAATAAGAAATGTTCTATATAACTATCTAACGAAATCTTCCACTTTCTTTTATGAAGTTATGAACTGCTTGGAAAATAGATTCATGTTCACCTTTAGACAGAGATGAATTCGCCCTAGCAAGAGATCAATGGTTAGAGGCTTATTTATGGTGTCAATCAAAATAGTTCTACAACCAGTGAAAAATCTACATTCCAGAAGATAATGATATGCATTCTCAATTGGGGCCCCACAAGTTGAAGTGAATAAGAGATGATACATATGACAACAATGTAGGTATTACAGATAAAATAAACATTTAGGAATAATCTGTTACAAAAAAATATATATATAAAGAGCAACATTATATCGATGTGTTGTTTCTCACTAACGGTTTTCTAAAGAGTTCAGCTACGCTGAAAAAACCGGTATGTTTGTAAATAACCATTGACTTGCTGGAAATGTATGGGTTTTATTTTATTTAACATGGCTGTCGTGCAAGTAAATTACATTTAGAATGCTTCGAATAACTCCAATCAAACCACTAAGTGCGAAAGAATTGACACAACAATAGAAACTGATTGCACACTGTTAGTCCATTAGGTCTACATAACACCATCAATACTGAATAAAAACGGATCATTTCAAATGATTGTCTATATCGATTTTGTCTGGGAAGCTATGTGTCAGATGTTGAGTGCCACAACAAATGAATGACACGCTCATATGTAATTAAAAGGTAATGGTGTTGTGTCAACAGCAGTATCAATATATCAATCAACTTTATAAAAAAAATAATTATCCCTGAAAAAAACGTTGAAGTTTGTAATGTTTGAAATTATAGCGGCGATATTTTTAACACTTTGGATATAAAACTGAGACAACAAATACAGATATATAATCTATAATGTATGGACGGCTTAAAAAGCTATCACCAATGGATCCTAATATAATTAAGACCCTGTGAACACACTTCCTGCAGAATCAGTAACTGAGTACATGGGAATAAATGACTGACTAATAATATTCGCTGTAAGCATTGCTATCTGAAATACTCTATCAGGTTTAATAAGCTAATATAATAAACCCTAACCCAATTGAGACCTTTGTACAGACTTTTTGGCGAATCAGTAACTTGGTACATGCGAATCAGTAACTTGGTACATGTAAATCAGTAACTTGGTACATGCGAATCAGTAACTTGGTACATGCGAATCAGAAACTTGGTACATGCGAATCAGTCACTGACCAATATTATTACTTCTAGGCAATGTAATTTGATCAAAGCGCCCAAATATAATCTATAAGGTGCTCACAGTTTTAAAATCTGCTACAATAAACCGTAGCCCAATTAAGACCCTGATTACAGACTCCTTCCTGAATCAGTAACTGGGTACATGCGAATAAGTAACTGACAAATAGCATTTGTTCCAGACAATAAGACCATGTGTACAGGGTCCCTTTCTGAATCAGTAACTGGGTACATGCGACTGAGTAACCGACAAATATTGTTCGTTCTAAGCATTGCTATTTCATAGAAAAACAACTTATAATTTATAAGATTTGAAAAGTTTGCTAAGCTAAATAAATGAACCGTAACCCAATTAAGACCCTGTCTATGGAATTGACAACTTGCTATATGCGAACAAATAATGGACAAAAAATATCGGTTCTCTACATTAGAAAATATATTTGCCGAACCAGATTTTCGGAATTGCTCAAACAATAAAAAGCATTTGTGGGTAATATCAAGACAAAAAGAGGCTATTCCAGGTCCCGTGTCAGTGCTTACTGTAGAGAAAGATTTGCAGCCTTTACCTGGATAAGTCTATAGCTCAGTCGGTTAAATCGCACTGACCCTGTCAGCCAGAGACCCGAGTTCGAATACCGGTGGAGCCAAGCAAATGACCTTTCTCTACATTAACAATTATATTCGTTCCAAACATTGCTTTTTTATAGACGCACCCAAATATAACCTATAAGGTGCGTATACTTTGATAAGCGGCCACAATAAACCCTAACCCAATTAAGACCATGTGTACCGGCTTTTTGCCAAGCATTGCTTTCTCGAAAAAGCCCCTAAATATCATCTATAAGATGTGGGCGGTTTGATAAACTAACACAATGAAAGCTTACCTAATTCAGATTTCTTGCTGAATCAGTAACTGAGTAGGTGCTAGTAAGTAACTGGTATATAGTATTCGTTTTGAGCATTCAAATTATAGAGCATATCAAGCTTTTACTAAAATGCTATTACATTTTTCCGCTTAAAGCAACATTTAATCTGAACTACTGTAAGTAAATGTATGGTGGACTGTCCACGTTACATGTTGTAGTGGCCATGTCGCTGAAGTAAATGTTGTGAATCAGATATATGACCTTATTATGTACACTTAATACAATCGCCCAAATATAATATATAATGTGTACACAGTATATTGTTACGGTAGACACCAAACAGAAGAAAAAAAGATCAGCGATTTTATATATTTACAATATT
>JAVFBZ010018052.1:0-11663 GCA_032466195.1 Katharina tunicata | reverse complement strand
AAATATAACAAAAATCTATGCAAACATCAAAATCGAGCAAATTGTTTACCCACCTTGGTTTTACTACCAAATATAAATGAAATCTCTAATTTTGAAGAAAGTTTCAAATTAAAAGGAAACCAAGCTAACACAGAATGAAGTCATGCAGCAAACAAGAAAAACTAACAAAACCACTATAACTCAATTAAAAATCTAAACATCCAGGGTTAGGAAAATACAAATCATTTAAAATATTAAATACAAAAAAATCATGCCAGAAGATTTCTGCATAAATTCAATATTGCGCTTTGAATTTTGAATACAACTTTCAACCCAAAAAGTGACTTTTACTGACTTAGCCGATATTTGTGGAACTTTTCAGATGTTTTTAAGGTGTGGGCAAAGGTTTTAAATATGTATTTATCTGATTTGTGTTCAAGAGTATTTCACTTATATGATGACTTTGTGCTTCGTTGTATGGTGGAAGACAGGAAAGAAAACTTGTAAAAAAAAATCATAATCTCCAAAGCCGCTGAAATAATTTCAGTTATATACCTAAGTTCAACAATAGGATTTGAACCTATCGTGAGTCCATCAAAGGACATCGAAGCTCAACCAACTGAGCCATGGCGCGACCCCCAATGGTTAAAGAGGGTTCAAGACGAGAAAATAGCTTGTGTAACTTCAAGATAAACTGGTCAAATACTTCCAACATTTTACACGTACAGTTGCAGCTGTGTAACACTAAGAATAAAACAATGAAATATAAAACCTACAGTATATGAAAAACTAAACATTACTAGAAAGCAAAAAAATGGGAAGCCACTTCATTTTCAGCAACTCAAAAGCTAAAAATGAAGAAAGTGACCACCTTTTTTACCTCCATCGTTGTTTCGGGCATCTTTGTCATCTTTAGAAATATGAATTAACTGAAGTATAAGTGGGCGACGGGTGACTATTCCAGTACCCCTTGGCAAGAAGTCCCGCCCAACAAGACTCTCCAATACTGAACTTTTTCCAGAACTCTGAAAGAACAACAAAAATGAAGTTATTAGTCAAACATGTCAAAATGTCAGATTAATCAGGGATGTGGTACAAACATTGCACGTTTTTCATTCAGAGATCCCCATCCCCTCTGAGTTCCCGAGTTCAAACGCTCACTCAGGCTGTATGTTGGTGGGTCTACCAGCCACCCGAGGAAGGTCATGGACTCGTGGGTTTCTGGGTTCTACAGTTTCCCTCCCACAATAAATATAGTTGACCAATAATCTGTAAATGAGACTTATACATGCAGATGTACCAGAAGCCAGTAGTTCCACAGATTAGTATTCAGTAACATAGAATAACAGAAACTCCGAACAAGGAACGGGATTCATGTTGGTAATGATAATATATTTCAGCTTTATTATGCCATTATCAGTTAAACATATACAATATATATATATGTTTATGTAGATGTACCAGCTATCGCCAGTTTCAATAGTCAACCTAAAACACCAAATGCAAGTAATTTTGGCATAATATTTCTTCAATACAGGTGGAGAGCATGGATAACCTAGAACACACAGTTAGAAATTGTTATTAATTAACTGTGCTTCAGGTTAATGGAAACTGACTGCCATAATAACTGATAGTCTATTCTGTTAATCTATATTTTGAATACATATTCAGCACTTAATTTTAACAAAATCATTTTCACAGCACTGTCGCAGTAGTCAGGCACCGTAGTTAGTGTCCTAAGTATTGCAATAGTATCCCAATAGTCACTCAAGTAAGATGCAATGTCACCCCTATTTTCTAATGCAAAGATAAAGCAAGTGTTGCCATGAATTTCACTTGATTTATTGATTCTGCTAAATAGATAATCGTTATGTAAGTTAAAACTGAACATATTTTTTGTTGTTTGCTGTGAATAGGCCATGTAAGTCTCTTTCGCTTCTACTTGACTTCCGAGTAATCCGCATCTGTGGAATAGCGGTAGTTCAGAATGGTATTTTCTTTTGCTTTGGTGGAGTTAAAGGACTGGCCAGGACAATTGTCAACTCTTTAACCTCCTGTGTGACGTTATAACTAAAACAAGGGTAGCATGTACCTGGAACTGGAATGAACCTCGTGAAATATCTTGCATCACATGATGTGGTCCTTTTCAATACAGTATTAATTGTGTTGTACAATATTGCACAACAATTTTACTAATTTTTTAATGTCTGCCCTCAATGGCCTTCATGACCATTGACTTTGGTTTAATATCCTCGCTCGTTGCACTAATTAGAAATTTGACGATACAAGTTGTATCTATGGTAACGACTTCAAAATCTGTCCAATTCTGTCATTGGCTTCCTATGGTATGCCTGATAAAAAGATATAAACTAATTATCCTTAATCCTCAACTCTTTTGACCCAAAGGTCACATGTTTTAAGTATTTTATTGAATTTATAACATGTTGAGTTTGGAACTAAAACTTATATTTTCCAGTAGCTTCAAGTCTGAACTTCATACAAAATTTCAAGATTGTTCGTAAATTAAAACAATTATGTTGGAAAAAAAAATATCCAGTGGAAACAAGGCTTGTGCAAGGCCAGGAGAACTCCCGCCATAAATTGGAATTCAACATACAGAGAGCCAGCCATTTTTCTTCATATGTATCATCTTTCAAAGGCATTAGAAGCTGACAAGGCAAACAAAATTAAGGCTTTGAGGATAACAGAAATAAAGAAGTTGTTATCCATAATGCCAGAAGTCCATTAACTAGAAGAGTGAAACATCGTATTCAGTAGTGTAGGCGGCATTGTTTCCTTCACCCACGTTATAAGAAGTAGGGTGATGTCGACTGTATGATATGCGCAGAAGGTTATTAAAATTCTTTACATTGCGCTGATTACATTTTAGTCGGCAAAAGCCATACAAAGTTAGTAATTCTCGATTGTCACTTCGGCCCTTTGGGCCACTCTTGAATTATGGAAAAATCGTAAGGGGTTTATGAAAATCATGGTTTGGATGTATATGAAGTTGCAGACTCACTGTACGTAATTTGCTTATGTGTCTGCCGTTGACTCTATTAATCTTGTCTCCTTACTTTAATGTGAATTATTTCGTATGCATTAATTCTTTATGTACAATCGACTCAAGTACGTTTCTGTTCACAATTGAATAGTTTGATTTTGATCAAACTCAACATTTTCTTTGCAACCTTTTCTAACAGTTCAAATTAGCAGGTAAACACTCTGCCTCTTTTTTAAGTTTTCACTTTTTCACTTTCACACTTTTAACTTTCTCTCCTTCAACTTTTAACTTTTTCCATTTTCATTTTTTCTTTTTACTTTTCCCGTTTTCACTTTCAACCTTTTCACTTTTTTATTTCCATTTTCACTTTTTCCATTTTCTCTTTCACTTTTCATTTTTACTTCCACTTTTCACTTTCAGTTTTCACTTTTTCACTTCACAATTTCTTTACGGATTTCTTGACGCCAACTTCCTCCTGGTGAAGCGCCTTGTAATCCCTGATTATGCACTAAACAGTTTTGGATATTTTGCCCCGTTTGTACATCATTTAAATCCATTTTAGTCGCCATCTTGTTTTTTTTTATCGCTGAAACTCACATTATTCCGTGCACATTTCGCTCTTATTGCAAGATCAACCTAGGTCAAATTGACTGGCTGCAGCGAAGGTTCAGTACAATTCTGATATTACCTCCCCTGACGGTTCGCCAGTTTGCCACAAGGGGCGCTGCGTGAGCTGAATGTGAACGTTTTAGAAACACTTCTGTCTACACTTCTGAATAAGAGGGTTCACACTTCTAGTTAATGGACTTCTGATAAAGCCTTAATTTTGTATTCATATGTATCAACAAATCCTTTGATCCAACCCTGATGAAAGACCCTTTGTGTAAAAAGTCAATATTTTAAATCTTGGAGTAACATTGGTACCTCAAAGCAAGGCCAAAAGCTGACAGCAAATTGATTGTTTGTTTGTTTGATTGGCAATTTATACACCATTTACCACCATAGTTAAGTTCACTTATATAACGGCTTGACAATTCATATTTTGTCATTTCGTTTATTTTATTTGGGGTTCTTGACGTAGAAATCATTGGCTTAGAAACACAGTCTCCATTTTGAATATCATTTGCTATCATGTGAAGCTAGATATGATCCGCCCATGACCGCCGTCTGATCCGCCTTCCTTGATGACATCAGACTGATTTAAAAACACCATGCACTAGCTCTTGATTCATCAACAATATATCTTGAACAGAATGAAAGTCAAGGGGACAGATTAGACTGACAACAAAGTGACGTCACACACCCAGAGCTTGATTTTGACAAGAATCTGTTTGAAAAGACGACATTTCAACAGATAGTCGGTTATAGAGGATTACGAAACGTCCCTCGTACAGAAACAATATGCCATATTTGGAATATACTGTTTTCCTTTTCTGAGCGTAATAGAAGAATTGTGTTAGGTAAGGCTTAAATTATGTTTTTGTTTTATTTTCTTGCTATTTGAAAGCTCTACTTTTGCCAGGACAAATCCATCCCGCACATACTCATAACTCTTCAGCCACTAATCCAGATTCTAGGACTAGACAAGATGAGGCAGTTTGTCGCTATATGGTGGGTGAAACAGCTCTCAAACATCAACTAGATTAAATTAGTCTTCAAAAATAAGTTTTTGTTTCATTTTCTTGCTATCTGCTGCAATATTTCTTGTAATTGTATCAGATCGGTTAAAAATAGATGATGATGTTGTTGTTGCACTCAGTCTTGGATGAAATTACCTGCGTTCCAATGACAACTATTTGCGGCAGTTGAATTGTCTCTGTTCCTATCGTGTTGAAAACGTCTTGGAGCTTGTTTATGACCGGTATGAGTCCTTCCATCTTTCCAATATTCCAGCCAGTGGCGAAAATACCGACTGAATATATGAGTATGGGGAATCCGGCGGTCAACTAAACTCAATCACTTCCGGGTCATTGAAAGTAGGCCAGAGGACGTCAACATATGACGTCACTGCCAAAAGCGCGTAATCTAATGACGTTCTTCGCGCATCTGAAAAATTGAATGAATTTTGAAGATGTTTACCAAATGCTGTTGCAAATTTGCACTTTTAATCCGTGAACACTAATTTTAGATTAAGTAGGCTTTCTTCTTCAGGGATATTTAAATTTCAAGATGACTGACAGCGATTCTGGGCTGCTTTCTGTGAGTATCTAACGTTTGTTTTGTTCTCGATTAGCCGAAGTTGTGACCTCTCGTAATGTTGACCCCATTCTACCCTGGATTAAGTCACACTAACTTAGCGACCTAGTGATTAAAGACATAGTGAAACTTACATAATAGTAAAGACAGTAACCATATTCTAGTTATGTAGTTATCTGTTTAGAACTGTTTAACAACCCACTCCTTTCTTTTTTGGATGCGATTTATTGCTGTGTACATTGCTATCATATATGTGTTACAAAATTACATTGAATGTATTAGCTGTTTAGGGAATAGTGACAAAATTATGATCAATATTTACTAATAAGTTCTTTCATTTAGTAAGTTAACAGTTGTATGGTTTGTGTGGGGTTTATTTTTTTCTCACAAAAAACAACAACCTGAAACAATAATATAGGTAGAAAACAAAACAAGTAAAGTAGTGACTAATTTGGATCTTTCTGGATATAATGATATCCATAGAAAAATCAGAACCCCATTATTGTTGAAATTTATTTGCAAATTTATCAAATTTAAGATATTTTTATCCAATAAGATGATTACTTAATGTAGCCTATGTTAATTAAATTTATGATATTTTTCTCCACTGAAATCATTACCTAATGTTAAAATGTTTATTCTCACAGATCTGAATTTGTGTTTGAGCATTTCCCATGCACAGAAGATGCAAAATGCACTGCACTGTGAAGTTCCCAGTCTTGCATTGATACTGTAAATAAATAAAACAAAGTTATTCAATTGTACGCTGGCAATACTGTTGATGAATTCATGTAATATGTTTTTTTTTTCTTCTTATTGTGTCAAGTGAATTCTCAGGCTGAGAACTTTTTTTATTTTTTTACAATATAAATGTGTATGACACAGACAGTTATATAACAAATTATGTTTCCTAGCTACTGAACTGTGCAATGCATCAGTGTAATGTCTGCATTGTAGAGGACGGTGCTCGGCACATATTATATTATTACACGTAGCCATGTACTGTTTTGTTCAATGTTTATTATCCATTTTCTTCAATTCTTTGGGGTTTTTTTATTATTAAAATTTAACATTTGAAGGATAAAAAACTATCACTGCTGCAACCATATAAAAAAAGAATTCCAGTTATTCAGAGGCCTTTTCAAATTTTCCCACCATCTTGTTACTCTCCTCTGCAAACTAAATTGTATTTTAAATGTTTCCAATCAATGAGTTAAGCGGCGTTTCCATTTTTACGGACACAGATACGGAAAAAATGGCGCTAACTATTATTATATAGAGTGTTTCCATTTATACGGCAATCTTTGACCGGATCATGAAGCAATCGGTACATTTTCCGTATGCGGAACCAATGCATTTTCAGTCTCTGCATACAGAAAATCGGATGAATGGACACACAATGCAAAATTATCCGCATCCGTAAGCTTTTCCTCATCCGTACCCGTACCAATGGAAACGTAGCTTTAATCGTTTTTAATGTATAATAGTGTCTCATAGATTTGAAACAAAATTTAAATAAGTTAATTGGACATGTTGGACAGGTAAATTATATAATACCAGTAAGTGCAAAAACTTGAAATAACATATTATAAATCAGTAAGCTTACTATTCCAAATTGGTATAAAAAAAAGATTTATGTTAGCGTAATAACAGTAAACTGTGCAGTTATCTGCTTTATAGTTTTCCAAGTATACATTTTTCATCCAATCCATTTAAAGACTTTTTGAAAACATCTTTACTGAATGTTCTGATGAATGTAATCGACAAAAGTGTTTTGTTACATGCATCAGGACTTTGGAACTGCAATTTGAATCTGACTGGAGGTGGAAATTTTTTTAAATAGTTGATCTTTTCCGATTGAGTTCATGTTAAAGTTTACTCCTCTTACAACTTATCTGGCTAACTCTATGGCTACATGTGTTGGTGTAGATATCATTCATTCTCTTTGTTTAATTTGTAATGCTGCTGTGTAGCGGGTCCCCTGAGCTGGAATGTGTATGGAATGCTGCTGTCTTTCTGTTCACAAACACACAGGAAGTTGTCCCTCTTACTGTTTAAATCTTGTAACTTTTCTGTCTATAAATGTTTGTTTATACCTTGTGGTGTTGCTTCTATGCGTGGATCCACCTGTTCAAAGTGCAGTTGGTTACCGTTGTTCAGAGCCGCAGCGGATTAATTCGATAACTGCGGGATACTAATAAATCTGAAATGAGACATCTTATTATAGCTATACAAGGGATTAAGTTTTATTGTCCTTTTAATAGTGCTGGTGTTTGCATTTTTTCAATTTTGGTTCTAGTTTTAAATCATCTTTGTAGTCGTATCATTTTGCCTTATTTTGTAAATTATTTTTGACAAGATGCTTTATGTTAATCATTCTTTTAATTTTTGTTTGTGCATTAATAAGCTTTGAGCAGTACGTGTATTTTCCTAATTTAAAGATGCAAAGCCATTAAGACCTCAACTAATGAATTAATTAATTAAAAGGTACTACTAATAACATGTAAATATCTTCTTCGTTTTCTGGAGCATCATCAGTTTCTTTAGCTAATTATGGAATAGAATTTACCTATGATTGGTTATAATTAACGGTAGGGTTGGGGTGGGGGGTTTCCTGTTTAACTGAATACATTTAATATTTATGAAAAAATATGCTGTAACTCAATGCACATTACGTGTATACTAAATTGCATGCACACAATTATTTATTAAATAAATTAAATCTACAGAATTTGTTTGTCCTAACCTTTTTTTTACAAGTTTTCACGGTTTCTAAGTAAGTGAGACCCTCTCATCGAGAGCCTCTTCTGTTAATGTGCTGTGTGATATGAGCCTACAGCCACTTCCTTTTCATGTGTGTATTATGATGGTGAACATCTTGGCAGTGTGTGAAGTTGCTAATCAGTATAACACAGGTAACTTGAAGGAATTTCACCTGTAATTTTAGAGGAGGAAGATAGAATTAACCAGTTTGTATCAATCATTGGCTGACAATTGTAGTTTGTCTAGCTTTTGAATTTGAAGCAGACATTCCACAGGTCATTTAGTACATTAGGCTAGACAGGCTGAAAAAATAGACAGATTTTTTTAAGTCATTCATTTGACATTATGACGCTTCATATGTAAATTGTGTAAATGACATGTTAAGCTTGTGTTTTTATTACATGTACTTTTAGACAGGACATTTCACTGTACGTCTATGAAAACATACGCTCTCCATTTATATTGATTGCAATATTGGGGAAAGTCATTTTACATTTTAGTCTACAGCGAAATGTGGGATTCTCAGTGGAAAATTTATGAAGGGGCTTTTTTTTTTTACATTTTGCTTCAAATTTCTTGTTCTCTTTTTGTACATCTACCCAGCTTAGCAGACTCAGTCACCCGGCCCCATGTTGAACATAGGTTTTTTTTATTGGTTGTGTCCGTGACAGTATGCCTGTCACTAACATTCCATCAGTTATATCAGCTGTTGTATTTGTAGGTCACCAGTACTTTGTGTGTGTGCACTGTGCAATTGAAACTTTTGTTACCATTCAAGAGAGCAGATTGACTGTTTTAAACATAGGTCCGATCTGCTAAGCTGGGGGGATGTAGGGAAGCAGATCATGCTTCGAGTGCCTGCTTTGTAATCAAATCATTATGTGTGAACTTTAGTTTATTTGTTCTGCAGATTCTTCATTCTAGTATTGAAAACTAATTGTGTTTTTTAAAAAATCTGTTATTATTTGTCTTCAAACACAGTAAACATATTCTGGAGCGTCTTTTGTATATTGTATAATATATATAGGCCTACACTGGCTATTTCTCTTTACAAAAATATATACGGGCTATGGATTAATACACTTCAAATGTTGTACCCTTTAGGCAGTTAGGTTTCAACTTGGAACCAGGTAAAGGCTACAAAGCCAGACATTATTCCTATGACTATGCAGCCAGCTCCCGGTTCGCTAGTCTTCTTATACAGGAATATCAAAACCCTGTACATAAAATGGTTACACCTCTCTGACAGAGACCTATTATAGAGCACAAGAGGAACAAAACTCTTAAGGACAAACTTGTTAAATCAAAACTCCCTTCTGTTTTGGATAACTCATAACTGCTGTTATCCTTTCTTTATAGACTAATGGGTAATTTTCATGGTCTACATGATATTCTTTTCAGATTGCATTGAAATTACATGTCCCTAGATAGCTGTGTGTGCTATAATATATTCACCACATATGTTCTCCACCATCCAAGTTGATCCAACTCTAATGACTTTTTCTCAAGATGCCTGTAGGTTACCCAATACCCATAACAACTCTATATTAAGATCTATCATCTATTCAAAAACTTGTCTGTGAGAATTTAAAATGAGATGATTTATCGGTTTTTATTAGTCGATATTCCTGTGTCATTGTGATTACTATTGACAAAAAATATATATAAGCTTACCCGTTATGATGTATGTTTAGCTCCTCTGAATTAGGTTTAGGGCAGTGTGTTTTGGGGCCACAGGCTGCCATACTTATTAGTACTAGTAAGTACTAATCTTGACATCTTCCAACAGATCTAACACATGTGACAACTTCTACTGACAAGAAACTTCACATTTTTGGTTGTGTTCCTGTCATTTTTATACGCCCGATGAAAATCGGTCGTATTATGGTATGACCAGCGTCCGTCCGTCCGGATGGTTCCAATCTGTTTCCAGAAAAGAACTCGAACACTATAAGGCCTATATGTATCTTTGTGAAAACGTGAAACACATTCACTATCTGTTGTAGTTGTGCAATTTGCTATTAAGGATTTACCGTCTCCCCGTTTTCTTATTTCTATGGATACAAATTTGGACTATGTCATAATCAGAAGTGAATTTTGTTTCCGCAGCAGAACTAAAAAACTATAAGGCCTATCTTTATGAAACTTGAACATGTTCACCGTCAACTGTAGCTGTGCGTTTTGATATTACCGTATACGGATTCACCATTTACGCTGAGTAAAAAATCCATTGATACCATGGTATGATTGATATCCAAATTGATTTCCCTTTTTTTGCATACTTCCTTAGAAGATGGCTTGTTGCGTACCATGGTTTGACATGTCTTACCATGGCTTAATGAGCATATATGGTTACCATGGCTACCATATGTTCATTAAGGGTCTATATCGTACCCCATTAGGGTGTATGATGGGTTTACTGAAACTCTTGTTTTAATATGAAAGAAAACACTGCAGTCAAACAAGTGAAATAAATACCCATGATTGGAAGAAATCAGTTCCTTAGTTATAATTTGCATGAATTTATGCGACAGAATCGTTGCAAAATTTATAATTACCATAAATCTTTTGTGGGGTTTTCTCTCAGTGAACATTGATATTGAAGTCATCATGCTTGCTTTCTCTGATTACATGCACATACAGCAAAAGTAGCACCCTTTGACTGCTGAAAGTTAAGTTTCCTTCTACACTGAAAGTTTCTTGTAGCGGCATTTAGAAGCTGGGCAAATGACAAAAACATGACTAAGATGGACTTTCAACTTCTGGGTATTGATATATTGATTAGCGACATTTCAGCCTTGTTTCTGAGACCTTTTTCAAGCAATTGCCTGAGACTGTTTTTGCAAAAGACTTTTTTTAATGAAAGCTTCAAAATTGCCACTGCGGCCCTCTTCACTGTACCCGGAAAAGGTTCAATCCCCCCTGTGGACCTTAAGTATATAAGGAAAGTTTTCCGGTGGCTGCAGAGTTCGTGGGGTGGTTTTTACAAGGTTTCTTCTCGGTTTTCCACCATACACCGGCAACGCAAATTATAAAGATTAGTAAGTCATCATATAGGTGACGTTAATCACCAATCAAACAAACAAACAAACAAACATCAACATAGCTACATGTATCTAGAAGTTATTTATGTTAATAACTTTATACACTAGTCTAAACTTGTGTTAAATGTGTTCTCTTTCTTGCAGGGGTGTTATTTTGGACCTGGTCACTTTTCAGTGACTTAACTTCACAATGTATCTATTTTAATTTCATGATTTTAATTCAAATTGTTTGACAGCAAGAGGAGATTGCCCAACAGTTCATGCTTCCTGAGAGACAGGCCAAAGTGAATCAGTTGATAAGGGCGATGGTTCATACAGATAACGCCCCTCCCCCGGGCACCGTTACTAGGACGACTACTGATGAAGAGGAGGTCAGATACTGTATCTGTCGATCAACAGACTGTTCACGATTTATGATGTGAGTAATTTGTATCCCATCGGCATATTATGCCGTAGGGATAATGTCGTCACGACGTCCGTCCGTCCGTATAGAGGATGTAAACAAGATATAAACAATACGTCTTAACACAGGTTTTTCAAAGTTTGGAAACACATTGGTCTTGTACTAAACTACATTCCTATTTAAAATGGGGCCATTCTAATCAAATTTCTGGTTTCCATGGCAACATAAGGATACATAATAATAATAATAGTATACCAGACGACGTGAACACGTT
>JAVFBZ010018041.1:0-11663 GCA_032466195.1 Katharina tunicata | reverse complement strand
ACTGGAGGCGGCCAATCGCAATGTTTCGATTCGCAAGGTTAAGTCTCGGCATGTTGTAACTCATGTACAGTGAAATGAGAAAGGCGCATATTGCCAGAATTGCAGCTTTAAATATCCATCACCACCCCAATATTTTCCCCAAGTTTCATTTGCGTTCGTCAAAATCTGAATATTTTATGTCGCTTTACACGAATTTCCACAGAAACGCGCCACAACGTGTGTTAATTTTTGTTCAGTGTAGTTGGCCATGTTGTCCCATTTCAGAAGCATTGAGAAACATAATCATTCATGGCCATTGTACATAAGAAACAATATTTTTAAAAAATTCAACACTTTCTTGTGACATTTCACCTACGCGTTTCTTTTTTGACAGAGTATATTATACTGTTAACCAGGCCGCTGGCACGAAGCAGAACTGCTTTTATTCCCTTTCTTTACAATTCTTGCTGATTTCTTTGTACACAAATGTGACATGTCTAAAATAAAATTATATTACTATCATAATTGTTTTTCTTATTCTTATTCAAATGAAGAGAACGTACACAAGCACAGATCGACTATAGTTTGGTGTGCTTGAGATACTTCACCTCAAACATGTCTCGCTTGGATTAAGGGATAATTTCATTAAGAAATAAAATATTTCCCGAACCCGTGAATCTACATTGAAATCGTGGCCTAAAAATGGCTTTAAAAATGTGTAAATAAACAAATGGATCATTTACCCCAGTGATATGTTATGTTACAGTTTATTAGCGATGTGTTGAGAGGATATATGATACCCACAGCCAATAGAGCCTGTGAACTCATGTCCGGACTGCGCCGAAAATACACTCAAGCTTATGTAAATGTTATGTTTTCTCGATTACTCCAGTTCAGACTAATAGTCACATGGATATTTTTTGCTAATGTTTCTCATGACAAATTTAGTGCAGTGTAACTATATGTTTATACAGGCTACTCGACCAGCACTCTTTCAACGATCTCTTGTGTTTCTAAGGGCTTGGGATCTGGTCTAGCGCAGATAAATTTCTCTTCAAATCTTGACTTCGCACCCTCGCCTACCGCTATGGCTCCCCGATGTCTGCCCTACGTGTGGTCTTGTGTGCGTCGTGACCAGACGTAATATCTATCTTACAAATCTAAAGAAACTAATACCAAAATTAACCTTTATCAAATTAATATACGTTCATAACCTGACGTTGGAGAACGAGAGTGATTGGAAGATCTCGTGGGAGCATTAGACTCCATCAGTCGAAGACAGAAACCTGGGATCACATATCGTCTAACTGGATTCGATTACAGGCCTTAAGGGCGGAGGATTCTTCACACGTCTAAATACACATCCAATAGTTCCATATCGTCGTCAAATATCATAGACTGGGCGGGATCATAACATAACAAGCGTCTAAAGATGTCTACGAAAGACAACGAATTGCAATTAATCACGAATTTGTAAACAGGTCGAAACGCCGTTGTTTGTCGCTCTTGTCTTCTGGATTAATGGCCAATAAATCCACAATAATTAGATTGTGCCAACAGTGGCGCTTCCTTAATACGGATTCAATGTAGCTTATTATGTTCAACATAATTTTTTCCCAATTGGGAGGGTAGACTTCACAAGCAAACAGCTAAAATGAGGGCTTTTGTAATCGCTCTGGTTACTCAGTTATATTCTACAACACAGGTGATGAATCCGTTATATTCTACAATACAGGTGATGAATCCGTTATATTCTACAATACAGGTGATGAATCCGTTATATTCTACAATATAGGTGATGAATCCGTTATAAGTCGGGTGCTTCGTGGTCTGGATAGTCAATGGTTACGATGTGACTTTCACTTTTCAGCTTTCGGGCAAACCAAGTGACTCAACGGTTTTGCTCTTGGCGAGCCATCAATTGGATTATTGGTAGAGCCCCGTTGTTTTAAGAAAAACGTTGTGTTATTTTTAATGAACTAATGTAGTTATGTATGACAAATTTACCAAATTTAACCCCAATAACTCCCACATTCCATAGATCGCAACACATGATTAAATAAATGAAATTTATTATTTATGTGAATAAAAATATTATGTAGATAAAACGTATATTTCCCCTTTTTTGTATTTTACATTTGTTTGAGTTTTTTTACTTGTTTTTAAAACATATTTCGTTTTTTTCACATTTCGATTTTTTCTTACGTCAAATGGCTTCCTCTATATTAAGACGTAGAAGGGTTTCATTTCAGATTGCAACAATAATGTGGAATGACATTAGAATGTAACGTAACGTCCGGTGAAAATTGACCTTAAGTCATGTCATGGGATGAGAGAGATTTCACGAGATTCTCTTCCGTTCCGGGCACAACTACATTTAAAATAGATAAAACATCAAACAGGAAGTTAAAAAGGTGATTCCTGTCCTGTCATATACCTGAACGCATGACAAAATAAAAACTATTCTCATAGACAGATATTCCAAACACAAGGCCGGAGTTTCAACGATGTACCCGGAAGTCAAGTAGCAGCAAACGAGACTTACAGTGCATATTTTCATAAAAATATTTCGTCGATATTTATAATAAAAAGATTATTATACAATGAAGTTTGAATACCTGTATATCGTTCCCGTGAATAGTGTGGATCGAGTGATCAGCGCTCGGTCTGCGTTACCAATTCTACCACTTTCTGTAATTGCATGTGTGATCGGCATCCATATAGCAAAGTGAATCGCGTTCTAAACGGAGTGGCTACCCTTATTATGATACTGAACATGTAAGACTGGATCTTTTGATAAAGTCTGGACTTTCGTTGAAGTACGTTACTTTTGTTAAAGTAATAAGATACGATTGAAAGCCCGTATTTTAAAAGCATGTATTTCATTGACAGTATAACCTGTTTAATGAAGACGATGTAGTAGAATGAGGATAGATCCGTGAACTCATCTATTTAATGGCGCTTATAACACATGCTTTGTCATCGCATTCATGGACGAAGGTTTGGGAGTTTTTCGCTTCCTAATTGTTGACGGAGGTTTAAATGTTAACTGAAGACCGACCTTCCATATGGAGGAGTATGGAACTGATGTATTTAATAAGAAGAGTTTTAACAATGTACTGTATTGTGAGTCGGTCAAACATCAAGTCATTAAGTACATAGGTGTTACAGACATTATTCCAAACCTCTTTAACAACAGACACATCCAGGTGGTCTCGCGCTCAGCCCTATCTACTTTTTGTTACCGCTAATTATTTGTTAATGATCCTAACAATTTAACGGGCTTGTCGTTTTTCTATCCAGTTAAGGAAATCTTATGCTTAAGAAAACAACTTGCTAAACAACAACATTATATAGCACCTCTAATATGTGCCACAGAAGGATTTATTACGTATAAAAGCATTTGCTGTATATAAGTACTGTACATATTAATTGTTGCTGTCCGGGCAGGGTATATATAGACATGTATAAAACAAGAGTATATATATGTATCACTATAGGTTCAACCTCGGTGCAGAGACGCGGTTTTCTTCGGAAAGCAATAGGAGAATTGCTGGAATTCAAAAAAGAACTTATAAGGGGTAATTTTCTTGCTTCAAATTAGGCAATTTAGCCGAATTAGCTTTCGTTTTTATAGCATTTCCTATACAATACAAATTTGAACCCATCAACATTATCATCAGTCATAGCCGTTTTTAAGGCGACGTATGTGGTCCCGAATTACTGGTAATCAAAAACTAGACGGGGATTGAGGATTGGTGACGTCACCCAGGAGATTTACAGGTACAAATTGGCTCAAATGACATTAAACAAGTTTAGTGAAAAGTTTCTTGTTACATATAACGATAGAGGTTATATCAGTACGTTTGAATTGTCACAAATTCAGCAACACTCGTTTTAAGTGAAATATATCTATAAATTAATAGGCCTAAATACAATAGAAAATATTTGAGGATGAGAGAAAATGACAGATAGACGTTGCATGACAGTACCACATTTGCGATTGTAAAATAAAACACCAAATGAAATTGCTTCGGACAGTATTTGGAAATTTTAAAGCAGTTAATGGATTAATTAGTATTGGCTAATATCCTGAGGGCGATCGTGACAGCTCTATCCAAAACATCACAATCTGGAGATATTAAAGAAAAAACAATACTGTATAATTTGGCCAGTTCGTATCAAGATGCGCACAACCTATATTTAACTGTGGTTATTTTTCACGGGAAAATATTTATCTTCTTTTATTGCCGTTTTCTGTGGTAATTTAAAAAGACAACTCGGCTTGACTGTATTTGCAAATGGAATACTGACAAAGGCCAACATTAATTATAGTGGAATGTTTATTTTTTCGGTTGTAATAAATTAACATATACAAGACTTTGCGTTGTTTTTCATCCACAAATAAGATAGATTTCTTCCCAGTTGTATTTCTATACATCTCATTAACCTTTAAAGTTGTTTTTTAAATTCCATTCAAACTTATGAGGAGTCTGAGCTAAGATCAAAAGTTAGTGAGATTGTATTATGCTTAAGGTCTTTATTAGCAGACGTGATGAGAGACGTGATGGGGACCATTGTTACTGCAGGGAGATGATCAAGCGATGAATTTAAAATCCGCCTCAGACCGGTCTCACCACCTGATTTGTCTTCTTTCAAAATATTATCCATACAGAAACAGTCTTATAAACATCAAGTAACTTATTAATTTATCCAAACGCGTTTTTCAGAGGTTACATTGTGAAACTGTATGTCGACATAAATTAATAGCGTAAATATCAATTAACCAATTAAATAGAGACTCATTATGATTTTTAACTTCATGCATAATTAAGATGCTGTAATTGTTGAAGCCTTGTTGATTTTCTGGATGTAATAATTTCTGTAAACTGTGCCCGATAATACTTTTTTTTTTGTCTGGAAGTTGTATGTTTCTTCCACTCTTTAATGAAAACATTGTTTTAAGGAGTTGTCCTTAAACGTCCTGTCACTAAACCATCATACAGTTTCATTATGTCTGTATGGACGACCAAAGACAGTTATTATGTTTTCTGTTGTCAAGAAGCATAAGACCAAGCTAGTGGGCCAACTCAGGAACGTACCATTTACATGTTTATTAGCCTAAAGAGAAGGTTTTGAGCCGGGTGGTGTGATTTAATTTCACGGTAAGTTTTTAATGAAAACCCAAACAGATTTTTTAAAACGCACATTGCCTAAAATCGGCTAACCTGGAAGTAAAATTTACCGAATCTTAATAAACTCATCTTAAAAACAAGACACATGGAATGAAGTTGATATGAGCTGATAAAAAATATTTTCGGCACTGATGTAAGATGTATAGAGTGAGTGCCAGGTGGAGCAGCAACAGCTTACAGTTAGTTTGTGTGCGTGAAAGGAAAGGGGTTTGACAGGTAAAGTTATGGTTCCTCCAGGCGCATCGTGATCCTAGGAAAGTTAAACACCAACAATTCTCCGTCACTAATACACAGCCATGAATGGGTAAATGACATTTCGATAACTCTCAGAAAACCTGCGTGTGAAAACAATTTTAGATAAATGTTTGAGATATTGTTTTTTGGAAAGTTGTTATCGTTTCTTTACAGAGGAGGGAATTGTCCAGGATTTCACGTGATCACACGTATGTTAAATATCAAGTGAGATATAGCTGTGTATTTAATTGGTCTGCTGTCAATCAAATAGGTGACATCGCCTAAACAACATGACACTTCTCCTCCCAGTCCTGAAACTGAACAACAAAACCAACATCAAATATAGACATAAAATACAGAGTTGTGTAATTCTACCAAATCTAGCTGACAACTATGTTTCCTTTATTTGGCTGTAGCACTATAATTCAGTTACAATGGACGATACTAGTTTACACCTTCACATCATTACCATCAGTCAAACAAATACCTTGATTAGAAACAAAACTGTTCACCTCAATCAAGCTCACCTGACAGCACCGTTAATGGCATTGCAGTTAATTATTTAAATAGTTTTAAAAAGAAAGCAATCACAGAAAGTTGTACAGCTACACTGTTGTTGTATTATGAAAATAACGCACATATTACACGTGGAGGCTGTTCCCATATATACGCCATTTTGTTCTTAGCCTTTCATCATAGTATTTTGACGAAACGTTTATTTTGGCTACCTCATGAGACTTTTAAATCTAACGAGAAGACACTGGACATATTGAGGCTACATTGAAGTTAACAAACGGCTATGACTGTATTGTATGATTATTACAGGTCAGTTAATAGTGATTAAGTTACACAGGCCATATTGTGCATAAATGTTTTGTTCATATCTTACACGAGATTTGCAAGACAACATCAAATTTAAAAATAGATTATTGCGCTAATTTTTAGTATTTTATGTGCACAAAGGACTAAAGATACAAAAACATAAAAGGTAGGTTGAGCTCGTTATTTTGTCATAACTGTTCACCTCTGTTGTCTATGTTACGGTGATGAGCAATAAATACCGCGAGACTAGTCTGGCTGGACGAGAAGCTTGTCTCCCGGAACTGATTGATGGCTCTTATTGATGCGACCCATGTGGGGCTTTTATCGCTTATTTACTGCTTTTTAAAATCTTCCAAATTTATGACGTTAAGCAAAAAATGTGTATCAAACAGATCTGATAGTACCTGCAACATGTTCTAACATATTATCAGTTGATTCAAAATAGTTTACCTGATCAGTTTAACCGTATACACGCAGACGTATGGTGTGTTTTTTCATCAGATTGGTATTTAACATCGATCCTCTGTCAAACATTATTGTAGATTTTAAGCCTGATTATTGTCCGTCGCGGCTAAGAGCGGCTGATTGAAGGACTAGGCCTGCGGCATTATACCAGTAATTTGATCTATCATATGGTATATCACTGTGAACACAGCCTTCATATAAACTCCATCCGAATAACTAATGAGATGAAAAGCGACTTAAAAAGAATCTGAACTTGAATTTCACCTTCTCGTGATTTCCTCTACTTTGATCTCACCTACTTTCTGTTATATACGATAACAAAAAATCCTATCCATATTACTCTATTTAAGAGGAAATAATTTCTCAGGTCTCGAAGTCTAAAAGATCCACCAATGTCCCAAATTGAATTCACCGAGTCTTACATTAATTGCAACCGATATCTCATTTAGTGATTCTATGGTATTTGGAATTTTGTGTAAAGCTACTTTCTTGGGGTTATCGCGAAAATGTCTGCAGTAGCCTACATTTTCCGAACATAAGCATATAATATAATCAAGATATAATTATTGATATATTCACCCGATTCGTTGATTTTAAAACCATTGTCGTGGGTTTCAATATGCATTGTGTAAGGCCTCATTTCTCGACCACTTTTATCTAATGGTGATAATCAGCTGTATATCACGCGAGGTTTAATGACATCTCTTTTCATTATCGTTAAAAATTTACTTACAAAAGTAAGATTGACATGAATAAACCTTGAATGACACGGACTCGTGGAATCTCTCATGTGATTCCGGACATGTAAACATTTCTTGTGCCTTTGCCTTGACAATCGACCCCATTGGATTTCGGCATCCTGTGACTGCGTATATTAGTGTTACTGACTCGCCGAATTATCTTTGTGCTTAATCACCATTTTGTCACAAAAGTATTTACTTGTGTATTTGGTTTCAATAGTTAAACACTTTTTTTTCTTATTCACCTCGTAAACTTTTAGTAATGTGCCAAATTCCACACATTTCATTTCAGATGAAACTGAACTATTTAGATCAAATTTCAAATATCGTTTCTGACGATTTCCTCAATCAGACAGACAAATAACTGACATGCTCGCATAATTGAAAGTTTAGCATCTTAGTGTATTGCCAGAGGCTCTGACAGTAAATTGTTTTTGGTAATTTACCTGCAATCGATGGGAATAACCTTGAATTGGAGACAAAATTAGAACATTGGGGTAAATTATGTAGCCTTCAGAAGTGAAGTGTGGGAAAGCCGTGAGTTTGCTTAGAGAAAGAAGAATGAACTTCAATGAATTCTTTAATTGATTTATCATTTGAATTATCGATGAATTAAGTTTGAGAAGTTGATGCTATCATCGCGCCATCGTCGTGAGACCACTAGAGGGCGCTCTGATTCTATCACTATGTATTCGTTTCGCCGCTGAAGTTACTAAGGCGTGACAATGTGAACGTGTGGCGTGATCGACAGCTAGCGGTCAAGATAAGAGTGGACTGGACTGAAACCAAGCTTGTAATTCTGCTTCCACAATGAACAATTCAACTCATCTCTGGTCACCAATTAATGCTATATAATCACTCTAGTTTCTCACTGTGTCCTTCACCCACGACACCACTTCAAATTAAGTGGACAATATTTATTGGAGTTTCCAGGGAACCCCAGAAGTTTGCATCATCCATCGTACGAACCTTCACCATTCGAACAGGCCATAAATCTACCTTTTCCGCTTCCCACAATCGTCATACTTGTCTGGACACCGTCTTGAAAGACTGAAACTATAGTGCAGGAGGTCTAAGTCAGAAAATGATTGTTATAAATTCGCCCTATATCGATCAGCCCTCAAGGCCAAATGTTTTTAGATACGGGTACGATAATAGTTCTCTGTGCTTTGATCATTTTATATGAAGAGTATTATCTGTAATTCCCACCACCAGACACATACCAACCGCACAGACAGATTTATAAAGCAATATCAAAACACAGGAAATTAAATCAAAACAGGATTTAGTTCTTTTCATGTTTATTTAAAGAATTCTGAGATTCTTTTTCCCAATAATATATGCCTCAGCAAATAATATGAAGGTTGAATATGTTGGCTGGTTAATTGCTGTGTTGGTGAAATGAAATTGAAAATGTCAAATATTGAAAGTGTCAATAACAGCCTCTAATTTGTGAATTCCTTAGGAGTTTTATTGACCTCATACGTTTCCTTTTCACAAAGTGCTTATTTGGTAGCGAAGTCAAACTTAGTCTCCTTACAATTCATCCAATGAAGATCCGTGTATATTTTGATTAACTGTCTTATTACACTGTCGGCTCGGTTTTCTTCATATAATTATGAGACCGACCTACTTCAATGTATGTTGCTTGTTCTAATAATCAAGTTAGTATTTATAGATCTATAGATCATAAAGTGACATTACTTAAATATAATGTAATAATCTTCCCAGAAGTTGTCTTATCTGTAAGTTTCACATTTAGCCTGTTAAGAAACCCGCATGTTTACCTCGCTTAAAGTTGGTTTTAGTTCTTTTTTATTTGTCTTTATGTAGGTACTCTAGCGCTTTCAAATGACTTGTTATAAGTCGATTTATTACTGCCTCATATTCGTGACGAACTGATACATTTAAGTCAATGTGTAAAAGCAATGATTAGGCGGTCTTTTGCTGACTTGACGCCTGTCTCTGCGAGCGTTTACTGATCGACTCCACGATAACGCCGAAGTTTCCTTGCCGAATAAAAAACCATCACGATATGTAACTGAGCCGTGTTGCTAGAATTAACTTTGATATTATGTGTTTAGAATCCGTCTCTCTTTAGATTTATTGACATGGTGAGAACTTACATCAACTCAGTTACATCTAAATCTTGTAAATGATGCCGTCTATTTTTCTATTGGTGTTTTTGGCAGGGTCAAGGGCCATTAATGATGATGACAGCTATAATCATTTCCGCCGAGACGTTAATATTACATCATCTAGCCCTATTTGCTATCTCTATCTATCGTTGAATAAACATGTAGGCCTAATAATAATAATCTTTAACCGGATTTTCAGAGAGTCGGTGTGTGTATGAAAATAAATGTAGTTATTAATATAACGGTAACATAATATTGCGTGTCTCGCTGGTTTCTCTGTGCGCTTGATTGCTAAGCTTTAGTCCAGAAAGAAATGTGACCATCATCAGTTGACAATAATTGTGATACTATTAATTCTCTAATGATATCTGGAACAATTTGTGACATCATAATTCTGTTAATGTTGTCATTAATTTTATTTATCATATTATCAAATCAGGGTATATTTTAAGATATCATAAAAGGATTTTTTTGATATATATGCTTTAAGACGTCGTAACGACACCATCTCTTGTAAGATCCAAAGCTTTAAGTTGGCAGTGGTCATATATAGTTAATAACAAAAATATCCGATAGCTTAAATAGTGTTTCAAAACAGGACTATATCTAGACAGGATGTCATATCGAGCCAAGCAAAAACATTCGTTCAATAGTTGGCGGGAATCAACGGGCGAAGCTGGCCACCATTAACTCATTGAAATACAACTACTACATAAAACATGAGACGTAATATATGGACGATAACTTCTTTTTATATTATGGGTAAAAAAATTAAGATTATAAAAATAATAAAAAAAGAAGTTGTCATCCATATATTAAGTCTCATGTTTTATGTCATTCGAACTTCTAAATGCCACTCAAACCATCTACTACATACTAAATAACTAAAGTGTAGAATCTGTTAAATATAAAAGGATCAAACGCTTTGAATGATGGGATGAGGCATGACTTTGAATAGACATGATCGGAGGGAAAGCATATATCCCATGTAACCAGATGTCATCCTGCTGTGCGTGAATACCCGGATGTTCGCCACTTGTACCACCACTGAGATCATAAGTGTACTAAATGTAACTCTGATCAGGAGAGTTCCCTTGGCGAGCATTTCTTGGCGATGTGGTTTGCTTGTTCGCAATCTTATAACATTCCAATATAATTCATTCGATGATATCAATAATTCGTTTATCTTATCTTATGATATCTTAAAAAGAGTTGTTGATATGTTCTAATATGAAAGCTCCCTTCGATGAATTGACATTAACAGATTTAAGACAAATGTTCCTCTAATCAGGAGAGTTTTTTTCATGGGAAGCATTCATTAGTATGTTCTGTTTCTAGTCCACAATCTTAAAGCATATCACAAATTGATTTGATGAGTTCATACTACCATTTAAGGATATCATAAATAGAAATAATGGAATCATTAAATGAATATGTGATATGATCAAAGGGAGTCGATAATTATATCATTAATAACAATTTTGAATTTGTGAATTTATAATATAATAATAATTGGGGATATCATCAATTATATTCATGATATCATAAAATGAATGACAATGTTATCAAGCAATTGATGCCACTATTAACATAATTGACGATACCATCAATGTATTTTATGATATCACTAAAGAATAAATGATATCATTATAAAAACGAAAAAGATTAATAAAAGTTCTGTTCCAATATAAAGAGAACATTCACAATTGTGGAATAAACTCAGAACATAAATTGGTGTAACGATTAAAAGTTGTCCATATGTGAGATATCACCAAACTGGCGCCCAATTGAAACGGAAATTAAACAGTTGTTTTTATTGTCCCAGCCTGGTTAACATCGCTAAATTCGGAATTCAAAAAACATGGCAGTGCTTTTTTTCTGGCAGAATTATAGCCCTCAGTGGACTTACAGTTAGGTGTAGACCAGAATTATAGCCTTCTGTGGGCTTGCAATGAGGTGTAGACCATCTACCACACAACCGCTCCATATTGGGAGAGTTTTGATGTTGTTAAAAATGTAGTAGGAACAAGCTTCCGACTGGTACACAGATGTCTATGGTGGATTGAGCTTTTTCATTCATGGTCCTTAGA
>JAVFBZ010017986.1:0-11665 GCA_032466195.1 Katharina tunicata | reverse complement strand
ACTTATGTAATTTTGTTCTTGTTCCTCCTATGCCAGATATGTGGCCGGAGTGTAAATAAAGATAAGTTGAAGTTGAAATTGAAGTAGATAATCGTCTTGCCTAGTTGTGAGGATGTTTTGATCCTCTAAAGACAGGATTATTTCGTTGAAATTCATCCTTTTTTTTCGGCCAAATGGGATTATCTAGTGTTTTATAATGTCCAAGACTACTCAACTGGCGCTTTGCCCCATTTATGTAATATTTCTTGCCATTATAACCGTAGCAGACCCATCATCAGCTGGTTTAATAACGATATCCCGATTTTGACGAAGCATAGAGATAGATTGTATTTCTCCAATTTTTTTTTGCCAACTACAGCTCTGTATCTATCTGCTATATCCAACTTTACCCAAATCGAAAATATTTAAGCCAATGTTCATAGAAGCAATTTGCTATGCTTTCAATCCAAAGAATTGGATCCTGACAAGCTCTAAATTTAGATGGATCTATTTTGGGAATTACGTTTAGTATAGTCAAGCTGGTAGCTGCAGAATTTAGATCTTTTAAGGTCGAAATGCCATTGGCTGGTAATATTGATGATGACTGTAGCTCTACGAAATACAAAAGAGATTTGGAGAAAGTCTGCCTAATACGCATTTGCGGAATTGACCTTGGAGTTTTCTTATTTTTTTATTCCAACATTTAATGTACGAATTTCCAGGTGAGGCCCTTTATAATTATAAGTGAGTGTCCGAAAAGAATTTAAATGTTGCACCTGGATAACATTCTACTTGGATATCACGGTGAGGTGTAAATTAATTCTAGCCAAATTAGAATCTCCTAATAACAAAATATGTTTGGATACTTCAGGAAGATGCCTTTAAGATGAGGTAGTATGTCTAAATTTCCAAAATGCACTACTTTCCTTATTATTGAACTAAACATTACGTTGAACTGAAGGTGGAAACTTCACGGGATCAGAATAGGAACGATCAGACCCGTGAGAGGAAGGGCTCTGAGTGCAAGGATTGGGCTGGGGAGAAGGAGAACGAAGGGGTGTGCCGGCTGAGATGTATGGGTGGACGAAGAAGGACCAGGCTGCGGAGAGGGGGGCTGTGCTTAAGAATGGCTAACAGAAGAGGAGGTAACAACCAGAGAAGCAGTAAAAGCAGAAGAGCTAGGTTGGTTGGATTTAAGAGAACGAACAAACGACTCAAATGTTGTCCAAGTAGAATTCAAAAGATTATGCCGAAAGTTCGGTTTATCCAATTTTATAGGATTAGAAAAAGCACGGTCAAAATCTAGATACTTCGATAACTTGGCCAAAGTCAATTGT
This sequence comes from Katharina tunicata, assembly GCA_032466195.1. Lineage (NCBI taxonomy): Eukaryota > Metazoa > Mollusca > Polyplacophora > Chitonida > Mopaliidae > Katharina > Katharina tunicata. The sequence goes on along the minus strand of JAVFBZ010017986.1, from coordinate 10,349 downwards.
GTTGTTAATTTTACAAGACAGGATTCGTAATGGGCAATCATCTCATGGATAACATTAGATGCCCAATATCTATTGGCCTGGCGAATAGCTCTATCAAACTGAGAATTACGTTGGCCAGGTTTCAGGAAACTGTTCAGATCATTAATTTTCTTGTAAATAGAATTAGGGAACGTTTGGTCACGAATATTTCCCTTTAGGAGGCCAATATGTTGAAGACAATGGAGGGCCTGAAACAGTGCCTTGAAAGCATCGGACAATTCCGAGTAGTTTTTTTTTTTTATTATTCATAGGGGTTCTATTTTGAAACTGTCGCCTTTTCTGTTGCTTAGCCATCTCAACGGGAGAATTATTTGCAAGGGGGTATATGGACGATGGAATTACCAATAATTACAAAAAATTAAACTAAGCTGAAAAATAATATTTATGGAACAAAAATAAAGCTGCTGTCCAAAACAAGATAGGTAAACTAGAATACGAGTAACGACTTCAGATAAAACTGTGAGCTAGAAGGCTTCAAATAAATATATATTAAATAATATTCTAGTTTAATGCAATGCAAATATTAATTTAAAATAAACCCAATACCTTAGATAAAACAGCAATTCCAGAGGTATCTAAAATAATAGTATTAACACTAACACCATAACAACAATTCTAAAGGGAAGCCTAAATTTAACAATGTAAAAAGGATAGGAAAACTATAAACATTGATTATATATATTATATATATATATATATTTGTATAAATGTAGAGAAAGAAAATTTTGCTTGCCTCCAACGGGATTCGAACTCAGGTCTCTGGCTATCAGGGCCAACGCTCTAACCGACTGAGCTACAGAGGCTCACGGTAGAACTAGCGAATTTTTATCCAGGTAAAGGCTGCGAATCTTTCTCTACGTAAGCAGGGACTCCGAAAATGGTGTCTTTTTTATCTAGAAATTACCCATAAATTTGTTTTGTTGTTTATATATACAGAGCAAGTGATAAGAGCTACTTATCAAAAAGAGGATACACTGTCGGGGTTAGAAGCTTTTCGGATGGATGTCTTTTTTCAATAGCATGAAACAAGTCTAAAGTAAAATTATTAGGGTCCACTATATATACCAGCAGCAGCACTGGGACAGAGGTGCCAGTGACAATTTGGAGGAAGTAGTAGATTAAACAGGTCTAGACAAAGGCTTGTATACAAACAGTCTATATATTTTGTCAAGAGTAATCACACTGGCACAGGGAAATCGACTAATTAAAGTCGATAAATTATCTCATGTTCTAGATCAATTTTCAGAGACACGTTCCTAGATAGACTTGAATCTCGAGTTGTTCTGGATAACGTAAAGGTACCTCTTGAGAAAAGGCAATACATGTAACACGTAAATTGTGAAGATAAATATGTGGCGAATACGTAACACACATAGATATTAGGTATGGGTTAATATAAGCACAACCTGAAAATGTATCGTTTAGATTTAGTAGCAAACCCATTAGTCTACCAAATTAAGATGAGGGCAGTTAAGGGTTATCTGATACAGAAAGGAGTTAGTTTCATCTTAACCAAGAGGTCCTTGAGAGATTTGTTCTTTTTGGACGCTATGGTAGGTATCTGTGATAGAGGGTTAACCATTTTAGGTATAAGGTTTTGATATTCCTGTATTGAGAGACTTGCAAACCTGGTGCTAGGCTGGTCATATTGTAGTACAAAATGAATAATATCTACCCTTGAGCAGTTACCTGGTTCAAGGTTGAACCCCAATGGATACAGCGTCTGAAGCGTTTTAATCCAATGAGCTTCTCTCTTCAAGCGTTTCCGTTTGGTTTCCTCTTCAAAAGAAAAAACAGGATTTTTTTCAATCGGCATGATTTCAAAATGATCTATGACCGAACGGCCAAGGGAGAAATGTTCACCTATTGGGGAGGTAATCACTCGTAATCTGATTGAACTCAAATGAGTGTTGGCTAAACGGCTAAGAGGATTTTTGGTTTCTCCAACATACTGTTTCAGACACTTTTTACAAGTGATGAGGTAAACCACATTTCACACTTTAAAACATCTGCCAAATGATATACATTTTGTTCCCCGACGAAGAAAGCCCTCTCTGGTATGTAACATCTAGTCTTCATGCATTTGGAAGACCTGCCTGACAATATTTCAAGGTGATTCTGATGTTTTCGCACAGGTACTGATTCTGTAGGTTGGTCTGCATTATAACTGTTAAGTTATCTGAGGGTTTCAGATTTAATCCCCGCAGTAGGATGTAAGATGTCGATGTACCTGTCATTTTATGGAGAAGGTTATCTTCTGTTAATCTGGCTTTAATATTGACCAGAGACATGCTGGGTAGCAGACCTATGTCTCGAGCCTTGATGCCATATATGGAAGCAGGATGATATACGTGCTGTTAAACATGTTTACCGACGGCGAAGGCTGATGGTACGTTAGAAAATGAAAATGCAGTCCTGCATTTTCGTAACCAGTAAAAATAATCGACTTCGGTCTCGCCGTCAACATATTGTAAAGTTTTTGGCCACTTGTGGATGTATCTGTGACTGGCCTAAGGTCACGGTGGACTGGTTGGTTCAACACAACCAAGAGATGCTCGAGTTCGTCCCGGGAGAAGAACGGGATGAGATTACAATTCGTTTAATAGCCAGGTAGCCCCAAGTGGTGGAAAGATCGATAGCAAGAAGACTGTTCACGTTTTCTAATACTCTACATTACACTGTACAATAACTAACCACCAGTAATTCCACCCAATATTTAACGCGGCGGGGAAGCCAAAATCCTCGGAGAGTAAGTCCATGTTGTTACAAGTCTAAATGAAACTCTACTCCGACTCTCTCTGACTAGAATTAGAGATTCCCTTCACTATATACATATCAGCCCCATATCCGCAACATTCCTATAACAATTTCCAATATGTCATAACTAACACACCTAACATCGCAACAGGGATGGTGCGATGAGCAAGGGAATCTCAACTATCCTAAACCTACAATAGGTGCGTGAGAAACTCCAAACGCAATCAGTTAATACATGGTTATAACATACAAGATAGATGCATACAATCTCAAATACAGTGAAGTTAAATTTATCTATCGAATACCATAAATCAAGAAACATAAAGGAAACATCCAAAATCAGGAACAAGTCAACACACGAAATCCACATATCTTACAATATGCCCCCATTATGACTGCAACCGAATTCTCGCCCTTGTCGATTTTTACAAACGTTTTAGCGCTGTTTATTCCAAGTTTGTATCACCATACCTCTGGATATGTCAAGATTGTCTTAAGGGCTTCGAAATCGAAAAGAGATCGGAAGGTCTGTTGTATCTTCAGGTTATGCTGTAAAGGATACTAGGCTATGTTTTGTAGAGCTCCATTTGGAACTGCCGGAATGAATTTCTCAGGACAAAGTATCTTCGATAATCCTATTTCCAGGATATAAAATAAAAATATTGTTTTAAGTTTACGTGATTCTTAACTGGTCTAAACAAATGTGTACTGTGCATGTAAATAAATATGTTGTAGTGATGTCGGGAAATCAAAGAGACTATTTTACTATTCGTTTGACAGCCTTTAGCTATCAACGAATTCGATTCGCTTGCTGTCATAGGATATCCGATTTTTCTAAAATATTCATTATTGGTATGCAATAATTACTGGTCAATTAATTAAGTTCGATTGGTTAAAGTCTTGCTATGGTAATGTTTGGAGAGTGAAAACAAATATTAGCCTTTCTTGTTTAACATTCTGCGAACGAGCGAAATAAATCACGAAGATCAACATTGGATGATGCCATATGCATAGAATTAATACCCCATTTTTTCAAAATTATAGAAATTGGCATTTATAAATCTAATTCCATTTAGTCTCTTTTCAGCTCAATATTAACGGCACTTCCGTAAGTAGTAGTTTATAGTATTTAGATGACCCTGAATCAATCCATAGTGACAGAACCCATCCAACCACCCCGAAAAAAAACCTTCCATTTCATAATTTACATGGTATTGGTGCATCATAACACTGGTTAATTTACAAAGGAGGAGCCCAGAAATAAAACTGGATTGCTTCTTGCTGTTCTGCTCATAAATCAACAGATAGTTTGCACTCCTTTACTCCTGGTAAAAAAATACCCACATATCAAATCAATCGGTTAGTCTCATTATAGTATTATTACAACTGACCTGTGTTGACATAGTCTCTGTGGTGCCAACCTGCTGACACAGACAGCAAACCTGGAACAATTTATCTATATGTGTTTATTTAGCAACAAGTTTTAATCGCATGAAACGTAAAACAAAATTCTGAAACGCATTTTAAGCCAAATTTTGTGGTTTATTTCTTAAATATGTCAAACTGTCTCGTAGATAGATAGTCTGAGTTGTCGCATTCAGAAATATATATTACTTCTATTGAATTAATAGCACATATATGCATCAAGATTTGGTTTGTACTCTAGATTACTGGTGTGCATTTGTCTTATAAACTGGAATTACAAATAGTCTTACTAGTTTAAGGCCAAGAGTTTGTTTTTTCTCTCAAACCATTCTGTGTTAGTGCCTGGTGTTGAACGACGTGTTTCAGGTTACTTCACTCACAGCAAATCTGGATCTGCCTTTGGCAGATAGTGTCCGTCAAACAATAAATCAAGTTACAAAACGGGATAACTTAGTGTAATACCTATCTACATTATTTTTGCTTATTTTAAACGGTATTGAAAAGCACTTTGTATTTCATAGTAGTACCAATCAGTATATGTAAACATAAGTCCGTTTCATGTTATCTCTACATATTTCGATTAACCCTGGATTTAACAAAAATAACATAAGAAATAAAAATACCATGCAACAAATATAAAGGTGTTAATGAAATTTTAACATTAGCGAGAGGGAAAGTGGTTGCATAAGAAAAACGCCCAACAAATGAAGCTTCGTCAGCCCCACAGAAGCTTAAGAAAATAAATGAACATACCTTCTGCAAAGTACCTATACAAGTATCGATTCTTGCAAGAGCGTACAAATTACTATTTAATGTGAATAAACAATGTAGCTGCTTTTATACCCGTACAAAATTAATGCACAAAGCTGTGCAGGTTTTGAAACACTGCGCTCTATTTTAGAACCACAACATCTGTTTACGCATAAATCTTTTTTTTAAACCACGCAGCTTCTAGGCATAGGTTGGCAAGAACAAGCCAATGTCAACGCGGGCTGTTTTTATGAGGGTTCTGCCGGCTTTTCATCAACCCCCCGGCATGTAAGTTCAGGTTCAACGCACCATTGACCATTAAACAATGAGATGTTTACGTAAATAATCCACCAGAGCGTGTTATGTTGCAACCGCATAATGTTCTACAAAACATAGCCTGGTATCTATTACAACATAACCCTAAGATACAACAGGCCTTTGAATCTCTTGTAGAGCTCAAAGCGCTTAAAATATACTTGGCCTATCCAGAAGCATGATGGAACAAACTGGGGGAAAAGAGTGCTAAAGCATTTGTTACTGACAATCCGCTTCGTCAAGGGGCAGAATTCGGGCGTTTTCGAAACGCTTCGGGGAAGGAAGTTGTAGCGATATTAGCGGCATATATTGACGGTAATGTCGATGTCGAGTATTTTAATGGGTTACGTAAATACCCGACAGCTTTTTCATTGTCCAACGTTCCATCAGCATTCAACATCAGTACACGTGTTTTACAGCACGTGCACCACCATCTTGCTGCCATATATGGTATTAATTCTCTTGACATCCCCCAGCCGCTAGATGGCGTGATGCATATCTGGTCAGATGATAAAGATGGGGCTGCTTGGCAACATTATTACCCTGGTGTCCAACCCAAAGCAGTTGCCAAATTCATGAGGCGACCTGTCGCTTCATAAAATATTTTCATCGTTACAAATTCCTACTCCAATGATCTTTCTGTGTGGACAGAAATATTCCCTTCGACAAGCAGATGACGTTCTCAGCAGTTTCTTTAACATATCTTAAACACCCTTGTATCAGTGAAGCCTTGGCTGACAATATTTTTTCTTGTTACTCCATTCTGAGCCCTCATCTGGTAACAATTTGGTCTATGAATTTTCCACATAAGTAATCATATTTAAATAAATTGCATACTTGAAGAAGTGTATAAAAAGAGGAGTTCCCTAGATAATAAATGTTCAATATAAGTACAAATTATATGCAGAAATGTTTATTTCTTTTTGTTAAAATATTTATTTTCTTGGCAAATAATGAAATTATTGACGATTATATATTTAAGGGTATTAATGAGCTTACCAGTCTGTCAAACTGAACATAATTCATTTCTATCAACAATTTAACCTATGATTACAATATTATTGACAGTCATAAACAATAAAATACACACTTTCAGGGATATTTATTTCGGCAGACGGTGTATGTTGGATAAAACGAAGGAAACAAGCGAGTAGTAGATGCCGCTTCGACGAACGTTGACTACGACATTTAAATCATAGCCGATACAGAAAAATCGTTAATTTGCAAATGTAGAAAAACAATCAAGAAACACTCCAACTGTTTTTCTTTTTTTACATCGAAGATCGCAATTGTTCTGACTGGTCGAGACATATATGAGCTCATTTACAAGAAAAATCTTCACTAGAAATTTTGAGTGATTGATTGATTGGTGTTCTACGTCTAATTCAGCGTATTTCAGCTACAGGTACTAGAAATTTGGATGACGAGTCATTCAAATTGTATGAAAAGAAAATTTTAACATCAATGATAGGCAATTTTGAAATATTATAGCAATGACTAGAATATTCAGTGTTAAACATGACCAATATTATAACATTGGACTGTTCATAAATACTGAGCATTAGATGATTAAAGTGATAAATATATGCAATAAAATAAGCATAGGACTGTATATATGCAGTAACTCATTTGCTGCATTCAAATGAACTTTAATTGGTGCTAGGTAATAACAAAGGGACAATAGACTTGAATAGATGGACATTTAATAATGAACATCAAGCATACTAATGTGTACAATACAAAACAAACTGGATACAATACATAACGGATTTCATTTGCATTTACTGTTTTAATTATTAACCTTTTCGAGATTGAGTTCTTCCTTTAATAAAGTCGATGGACTTCAATTCCTGGTATTGATTGTTCTTAAGTTGAGACTATTTAACCTGTGTGGGTGGGTGCTTCCCGAACACTAGTTCATCATAGTAAAGTGAAATATGATTATTTCAAGCGCTCGGTCTTAACTCTGTATATCATAAGACTGATCTAGGTATCTGATACACAAACAACCAGTATAGCACATTATACGAGAAACATAATACAAATATATAGAGTACAGATAAACTCTGCTACTATTTTTAAAATGCATTACATCACGAACAACTATGTTCAACTGTTTTGATTCTACTTCAGTAGTCATATTTGAAAACTAGATAAAAAAATGAAGCACAACACAGATTTGTAGCTCAAGGTTTAAATTCATATTTGCTTAACTGAAAATGTATTGCTGCGGTGGGAAAATATCAAGTATTTGTCGTGCATTGTAATGGTTATGATGTTATATCCTTGGATCGTCAACCTATTTGATTAAATATGCACTGCGGGGAAATAAAAACAAGCTTAACGGGTCTGACGTGGAGAAATGGTTTGAAAAGAAAGGTGGGCAGTATTCTCAAGGTTCCTGGAAACAAAGATGTAGATTAATCAACTACTGATGAATCACGACATGCTCTAGATGGCCGCCTGATCTAGTTCATTAAGGGTGCCGTTAACATTATTATGTCATAAATACAGCCTTAAAGAAATCAGTCGGTTAGGACAGGATTTTCCAGAAATCCAACTGTAGATTTGTAGTTTGTTTATTTAATGTTAGCTGCTTAGTCCAAATTATTTATATTTAACTCCCTGGATTGCCACTTTCTCATCCTGCTTTATATCATTTAATGGAACGCTCTTTAACGGCGAATGAAGAATCAGAATATCATCGATTATTTGTTATTTAGATAAGGTGTTATGTACGGCTAACAGGCAGTAGTAATCTGAGGGAATAATGTGATACTTTCTTATTGTTATTTACATTTAAAAATTATACATGGAAAGTTAACGTATTGCAATCTGTTTAAGTCATCGTTACAGCTGAACGGATTGTCTTCACTTAATTCAAACAGTCTGTCAATTTAACTTCCCTTAGTTCACTGGGGACGGAAGTCTTCCTTCCACTCAAACGGATTATTTTTTAGGAGATGGTGTGCTACCTGCGAAAAAGGGAAAACAACATTTGTTTGCCATACTTCAAGACGTTTCACTTATATGGAAGATTGCAATATAATGTGTTTGTTGAACCATAGCGAAAGTACTCGAGTAATTCACATGAAATATGACGTTGAATGCTTAAGTTATCTAAATTCATTGGCAAGTGTATGTAGATTCAGGCAAAACTGTATAAAATATGCTTATCTTTCACCACATTTAGAACATGAATGCCTTTGATTAAAGTTACAACTTTGGGCAAGCTTTGAATTGGCGCTGATGACTGTGTAATGGGTAATTGAATAGAACAAAATCTAGTTTTCTAGATTTCCTATGGATCGGATAACTCACAGTGTGTATTTGAAAAGTACAAGATCTAGTTTCACTCTAGATCGCTTGTATAATTGCATTACGTTTATGATCACTCTACGGTAATACGGCGCAAGCCTGCATAGGAATTAGGGTGTTGGTTTTCGATTTTAAAAACAAAATCAACAAAAACAGCGAGAGTATCTCGAAAATAAAACTATGAACGTTGACCCATATGTCTCTTTATTTTGTTAGTGTTGAGAACATGCGCAACATGGAAATTAAAAAACTGCCGTTTAACAAACAAAGGCATATTATTTAAATATTTTATATTATAACTGATGGAAAATTCCAATTCCTTACTGAATAATTATCGTCAACAACACATTTAAAATATTCACTTCATACCGGAATACTTTATTACATTGAATAAAAGTTACATATTTATATGATTGATGTTAACGGTTGTAGTTGTACTCGTATTTCACTTTGATGAGCCTTGTCGGTGGAAAACCTCGTAAAACCCGCAGCCATCGGAAATCTTCCCTTTTATACCAAAAGTCCACAGGGAGGAAGTCGATTCTTTTCCGGGTATAGTGAAGGGGACTCAGTAGTCCAACGCTTTACCACTAAGCCACGGATATGCCCCATTTAAATTTGCATCTTAAAATAAAGTTTATTAAAATAGATTAAAATGTTGTGTCAGCCCTTCGTCTGCAGCACGAAGGGAGCCCTCAATCCACGTCGAAAAATCTCGAGAAAAGGAATTTGTAACTATAAAAACGTCATCAGACCTCGAAGGTCTTTGCATAAAATTGGAGACTAATTTAGGTTTATGTCCCGGTTGTATCTCTGCCATCCACCGCCATTTTGGGGATCCGCCCAGATGTGCATAACGCCATCTATAGGTTGAGGTACATCCTGCGCATCAATACCATATATGGCACCAAGATGATGATGTACGCGCTTAAGGACGCGTGTGCTAACGGAAAAGGCTTCAGGAACTCCAGAAAATGTAAAAACTTCGGGAAATTTGTGCAGTTCACCCAGTAGTCGTTGTTAGTTTCTCCGTCAGTATACGAAGCCATGAGAACAGCTGTATCGTGCCCTGAACTGTTCCGGAAACGCCCGAACTCTCCTCCTTGGCGAAGGGGAATATCTGTCAGGAATGCGAAAGTTCTTCAATCCTACTTTATCCCACCAGGCATCTGGGTACGCCAAGAAGATCTTCAAGGCGGTGTACTCAATTACGGAATTAAATGCATCTTTTACTCTTGGGTCTTTTTAAAGTGGATACCAAAGAATATTTTGAAAAGCTCGTCTAGGTAGAGCTAGGATAACTTTCTTGGCACAAATTGTCTTCACATTGTCCTGTAATTGGAAACATATACATGTTAAGCCATTCGGAAGTATTTTTGAGCTAAGGCACGAGCAATGTTGTATACATTTGATAGGTGAGAAAACATAGAAGCCTGCGAACATTTTCGAAAGAAAATGTACCATTATTTCAGCATACATGTGTAGGTATCATGCCAACACCTTATACAAGAAATATAATTCATTGGGTACATAGTTAGGTTGTGGAATATGTTGTATGCATAAACACCGATTGAAAATTGTATTATTTATTGGTTAAATACTGTTAGTGATGTTTAATATACAATGCCAAGTCAAAGGTCACCTTTTGTACCACCAGATGTGTTTAGGATGACCGTTTGCTTTGGGTATAATAATGACATTGACGAAAAGAGACAGTTTGACACACCCTCACATATAATACCGAT
>JAVFBZ010017976.1:0-11666 GCA_032466195.1 Katharina tunicata | reverse complement strand
ATTATTTTGTTGAAATTCATCCTGTTTTCCGGCCAAATAGGATTATCAAGTGTTTTATAATGGTTAAGATTACTCAAGTGGCGCTCTGTCTCATTTATGTAATCCTTTCTTGCTATTATAACCGTAGCAGACCCTTTATCAGCTGGTTTAATAACGATATCCCGATTTTGACGAATAACCGAATATATAACCATATTTCTGAATCTTAAAATCTCTGTCAGAGTATTTCAGAGTATTTTATCCAGAACAACGCGAGATTAAAGTTGATACAGAAGCTTGTCTCTGAGAATTTATCTAGAACATGAGATTATTTATTGGCTTTTATTAGTCGGTATCCCTGTGCCAGTGTTATTACTCGTTATAAAAATATATAATCCTTTTCGTACAATTTTGTCTTTGAAATGTTTTGTCTATGTGACCAAATTTTTGATTTGTTGGACTCACGCAAACTCTCTAGAGAAACGATAGGACTATACCAAGCACTACATAGAGGCCTATACATAAAAACTAAAGCTAAATAATGATTAAAAAAATGATTTTCAGACTATTTGTTTCTTCTTTTTGTTCTGCTTTTCTCCTTCAACATTTATTCCAACCTATTTTTCGTGATTGACTAATGCAAAATACTTCCTGATATTGATCTCTTGCAATTTTTTGTTATAAGTAAAAAAACGATTGATGAACTTACAATAGAAATTAAGCGTTTTACTTTGACATCCGGGTATTTGTTGTTTGGCTAATTCGTGATTGGCTGATTTTCACCACAGCACATAGTCATTACCCGAACAGTCCGATGAAAGCCGCCTTATGATTGGCTGTTGTTTCTCTCGCCTAGGTTTAACATTGGTATATTTCACCCACCATTCTCTTGTTTTTCGTGATGCTATTCCATATAGAGGAGCCATTTGTAATAAATATAAGAGAAAAGATGGAACTGGTTTCTGCGAATATATAGGAGTGTGTTTAACTGGAAATTGTTGTTTTAATTTGTGTCCAGTGAACTCTTGACAATCAACCAATCAGAACGACCGTTTCTGGTACTACAGTAAATGTTCACACGATGCCTGATGTTGAGGGCAGAACAGTCTTAACTCTACAAATTTTTCCGCTGAAACTTACTGTCTTTTCTTACAGACAAATAGGGTAAGAGGTGTTTTTATATGGATTTATATATGTTTAAATATAATCTAGTAGACTTAACTGCCGTTTAGTAAAGGTTTTGGTGTTTACCTCTACAGTCTCTACCGGTTTCGGCCAGCTCGCCTTGTCTTCACAAATTCTCTCAAAACTGTAGCCGAAATGGCGTTCAAATGAAACTTTTCCCATTGTGTGGCCCTCATAATGTCACTTTTTGGTTTGGTGCAATCGTCCAAAAGATGTGTGATGTAGCTTATTATATGTTTTTTGGTATATTATGTCAGGGTACCTCAGTCTTTCGACCTGATTTGCACGTGCCCTAGTAAACAACCCGAATGTAAGGATTTGAGTAGCGTGAAATCGCCGTCTTAGCTTTGTTCCCATTTCACTAAACATCCATTCAATATGTCTGCTCTTTTGCTTGCTTTTCACAACTCTGCATATTTTATGTGGCCAGGCTCTAATGCAACACAAGGCTACGTCGTTCTCAATTAAATGTTGGCTTTTAAGATATAAAGTTCACTGTTGACCATTCTCTTAAAATGAATGATATACAGAAGGGCCATGTCGTTGTTGTAATCCCCAAGAGCTCCATTGTTTGGCTACATGATACTTGATGTTTTCTTCTTTTGGGTGCATTTCATGCTTCCCTTCATTCTACGAAAGAAACAGAAATGCATGAACAGTATTCACTATTGAAATGGGTGAAAGGTCTTCTATTTCTTTTATTATTTTATAACATTATAAAAACTTCCTTTTACAATTATGTGCACGAAAGATGTATTACTAAGAGGTATCTACATTCAAAATTCCCGACCCATTGTAGTAACAAAATCCTAAAAGTTTGCTTAATCATCTGATTTGAGTCAACGGTCTAATTCTTAACATTATTTTACTCAACTAAAGCTTACATTATAAAGGTGTTTAAAATGTAATGTTGTGTGCTTATATGACTGTATTGTACCAGGGTTTCTTAAAGTATGTATGAAAGGGTTAACTAAAGCTACACTACTTAGTCTGTAGTTAGTTCATTTGCCTGACGATCTGAAATTGTCTCTTGAAAAATCTCTTTAAATTCGAGTGAATCTGTATACCGTATTTAGCAAGTTATTGTGTCTTCTGAAAACTTTGTCATGTTTATTTTAATGGCCCCGTCAATGAATTTATACAAACAAACAAGAATGAATTTATACACTTTGATAAATGGTTGTTGACATATTCTTCTGCTTTTTTTTTATTTCTCTGGTGTCCAAGAAAATGACCTGTTAAGGCAGAATCAAAAAGGTTTATTTGCATACCTTAAAAGCTGGTCTGTAAAATTCCAGAAATTTCAATATGCCCTCGGAGCAACCATTGTAAGAAAATTAACTTGCCCGTCATCAGTCAGGTTGTCCAATTTTGTACAGAAATATTTTTATTATTGTAATTTTTTTGATAATCAGGCATGGGGACTGCAACAAATGTGGCTAACACTTATTTGGTTGCTAGCATAGTGTTAGCCAGAAATCAAAAACAGGGTGTCTCAAATCACTATTTTCAAAGAAACAGGGTGTCTCATTTGACATTTTTCCTATATCTCCCATGTTAAATTTGACTAAAATAGGGTGTCGCAAATGGTTTCCAGGGTGTATCAAAGACACCGAGACACCCCTCTGGCTAACACTATGGTTGCAAGCATTTTCAGCCTAGATACAGACCTGTAGAAATTTTTTATTCGTTTCCCAGGATATGGCCTTCTTGGGAAATTACTTAAAGATATATCTTCTTGTTGAAATCAAATGTGTAAGTTGAAAGCACAGTATTTGAAAACCTAAAATGCATTTAACATTATCATTAAATTGTGAGGATGATTTCAGTTTACTTCCCCACGTTTTCGCATGTTGTTGATCTTTGACTACCAGTGGAGACCCATAGATCATTAGATGGGAGACCTTCTAAAGATTTTTTGCTTTTGCTTTTACATATTAATGAGTGATTTCATTATCCAAGATCTTTTGACATCTAACATCTTTGTTTCAACTCCAAAACGTTTGACTTTCAAACAAATACATACAAGTAACAAGTATAAGATATCACACTCACTGTCATTATCTGTCTTCTGTTTCGTGCACAAATTATTGATACATCCAGATCATAGTACTAAGAGGATTAAAGATTAAACCACAAACTGAAAAAAAATCGTTCTGAAATGACTAAATGTATCAACAGTGAACTTGATCCTTTTTTGGCACAAATATGCTGCAAGTTTATGATTTTGCCAAGTGCTCGTTACAATTTTTGCAAAGCAAATGACATATTAAAAAGACGATAAGGACTTTTTTCATGAATTATTGAGATACATGTAATGTGTAACGTGTTTCCTGTCATTCTGACAGCCAGGACTGTCTAACAAAAACGTTGTGTATTTAATTTTATAGAACGCTTAACATTGCAATTTTCACGTGTAACCATATAAAGAAAGCAAATGATAAAAGAAAGCAAATGAAGACTTCAATTGTACACTATCATATGATAGGTGTTCAGTATTATATGTCACTCTTTTAAACTACATGGTCCTGTGCCCCGTTGCTCTCTGGGCTACATGAAGGGGCTTCAGGAAGCAGATTAGTTGTGGTGTCCTGTCTTTCGTCCTGTAAATGTATGCTGGTGTCTTTTGTGTTCAGTGTTGCCAGCATCGCTTAGGTTTGTTTCCTGCACAACAGCCTTCTGACTAACATGTTACACCCCTATCATATAAACAAACAAATCACTCTACAAGTATCATAATGAAGCCAATATAGAGGGTTTACAGGGCTTTAAATATGGATGTACCAACATGCAGCTAGCTCATGTTTTTTTCTAGGCTCATTTGAACCTTGCAAGCTAAAATCACAAATGTTTCATAAAACTGAAATTATATCACCTGTGGATCCTGAATAACCAGTATACATGTATTTCCGTAGTGTTATGCTTATTGATTATCATAGCGATGAATTCTACCCAAGTTATCAAATATGTTTATGGCCTAGAGCACTTTGTAGTTTTATTAAGATCAAAGGTTGCAAGTTACTTCCCTTTCCCTGGTGGTGTGTAGTAGCTGTAGTGTATATATTATCATTATGATAACATACATAGCAGCTACATGCATATGAGATACGTGTACCTAATAGTAATACCCAGGTTTCTTATTGTTTCTTTGGTGTGGAGTGGACAGTTAGCAGCATAAGTATACATGTATTTTATTTGGTTAAATTGTCAAAATAATAAAAAAAAACTATTAATTTTACAAAATAATTGCCCTCTAACTAAGGGCAGTATGTTTCCAGATTATATTCATGTTGTCATACTTAGCACTGGAGGAACATTTTCTTTCCAACAAAGATAACACTTTAGTGACTAAACATTTTTTGGTTATGTTCGAGTCACTGTCTACTGTTGGAATACACCGCCGTCCTACATGTATAAGTGAAATACCCTTGAGCATGGCGTTAAATCCCAATCAATCAGTAAATCAATCAATTTATTAAATAATTGTTATTTGTTTAAATGATGGTTTACAGTTGAAAAAATGCATGCAGAAGTGTATGTACAAATTTGTGCTAAATAAAAAATTATTAGGTAGTAAGTTTTAAGTAAATTGTAAATTAAGATCCTGTTCTGATATATCCTGTGCACTCACTGTTATACCTTCCTGGTAGAAAGAATTAATTGTTACGGTTTTTAATTATTACATGTAATGCGGCATTGCCTGGTTTACATTATAAATGATCCTCAATGCTATTCGCAGTGGCAATAAAACTAACTCCAATACTTGCAATGCAAAATTGTAATGACTGAATAATTTCAAGAACAATGCAGAACCATAGCCATACAAACAAGTAGTAGTACTGTTGGCCTTTTTTTTCTGTGTTTTTAAATTTGTTTATAATGTTCTGTTACAATGGTGGTTCCCAGATTTCACATCCTCAAACAAATATCTGTTTCCATCTGAAATGAACAAGTTGTTGGGCGGGAGTACTCTCGTAGCTAAGGGCAAGGGGCATCAGGAATCTGATTTGTTGTGGTCTCAATGTAAATTTAGTTAATGTACTGTAATATCTTCTGCGTTGCTTAATGCCAATGTTGTTAAGGGTGGCTTCCTTCATCCATTGGCCTGGCATGCCGCCATACATGTATGCATGAAATAACCTTGAATTCAGCGTAAAACCTCAATCTAACAAACAAACAAACCAACTGACACGAAAATGGAACAGCTCGAATAAAATTGATAGTTTGTCAAAATTAATGCAGCATTTTATACATATTTTCAGTCCACACAGAAAATCAGAAGTTTGAACTGTGGTACACAACAAATGCTGCATGTACATTTATTTGAGGGTTTCGCACTGAGATTCTCATACCTGTAGCTTCCACCCCCCAGCCAAAGGTAACGAGGCACTTACAACTCAGCATAGCAATTTTGTCGTCAAGTTGCGTGTAATTTAAAAAATATTTTAATACTTTATGGCTGGCACAGAAACAGAAGGATATTTTTCTCTTATGTATAATAAGAAACGCATAATGCATTTAACACCAGACGTTTGCTGCTGTGACAGTGGACAGACCCAACACCTCAGAGTGGAGGGTGCATTTGATGAAAATCACAAACTTGCAGTATTTTTGTGCACAAAACTACCAAATCGAAGAGTCAGTCAAGGATGATGCGATTAGAGAAGCAAGTTAGTTTTAGGTTTTCAGAGTAAGTTTGTTCTTTTTTATCAGCTATTTAGGACTTCTTACAATCCTCTACAATGCACGGGATGTGTCAATTATTTGTACTCAACATAGAAGCAGAAAATGAAAGTTAGTATGTGTGTGTGTTAGCAGTGCAAGTTCGTTTGAGTGAAGCAAAGATGTTCGATAACCAAATCATTTTAGATATTAAAGCCCAACATTAAATTGTAATACACAAACGAAGCAATCTTCATAGGGCCTTCTATGTGGGGCTTCTACAGGAGGTAACACCCTTGACACAGTAAACTTGTGAAGTAAACAGAAATCATTCACACAATATAGTTAATACTGGTGGTGGAATGCATTTTTAAGTTTTTAAATACTGTATTCTTTTTTTTGTGTGGGTTGATTCAATTTATTATTACTGAAATTGGAGTGCTGGAGTCGGACAAAAAAGACCAAAACATTTTAGATACCCTCAATTATTTTAGAAATGCCTTTTTTTTTAATCTTGTTTATAAACAGCATTGCCTGCATGTAGAAAATGTAGAAAATTTCATTGAGCATCAGAGGTCAAGAACGCCAAGGAGTTACTGATTGGCTGATGACAATCTACTCCTTCTCAACTGTACAGAGGGGGGGCTTTGGAACAGCCACTTTTGAAGCAAAGTCAGACACTATGAGAAACTATGATAATTTGCTTTCTCTCTTTTTAAAACCTCCATGCTGGTCAAAGTTGCTTTATAAAACCCTGCCATCATTTCCAAAACTCGTAAAAACCTGCTATGCCTGCAGCGTTTCCAGTTTGACTTGGTACATGTACCAAAACGATGGCTAAGATCTTTGTCACATAACCATGATGTCTATGGTGTTCTTAAACACCTCATCGATGTATTTTTACCAAGTTGTCGGTTGGAGTTTTGCAAAGAGCAAAGAATTCTTTTGTTCAACATAAAATATACAGATTGTTTTGATTTTCAATTGATTTATGTTTTATTAGCTTTTGTATCAGTTCTCAGTGCTATTGCATACTTGCATTTTAATTTAAAATGTGTTTTTATTTTACTTTTTTGTACACAGAATCTTTTTAGCATGTGTTTCGCATTTTTTGTTTTTCATGTATATCTGTGTTTGATCAATCGCTCACAGTGCAAATCATCCCAAATTAAATACAGCTGATAATGGTTTATATATGAACTTAAAAATATATATTTGGTTTTGATTTCTGCAACGTATCCATCAGATAGGTGATATGATTAAAATAATATCAAAGTTTGAAGAAGAAAACATTATCCATTCCTTGTGTACATGTATAAAATTATGTTGTGAGTAAAACAAATAAATAGATTTGTTTTTCTTTGTTTTGCAGACTTTTTGCCCTCAATATCTGATGGTCCACAGTAAGTGAAAGTGGACCAGTTGAAGATGAACTATTCAACCACATGACAATGGTAATCTCCCACAAAGTCCTGCGTTGAGGGACAGTTAACCTTCCACAACAATGGCAGATGATCCCATGCTGGGTTTGTTTGACAGCGACCCCACCAGCTTCCTGGATGAACTAACAGGAATCCCTAACCGGATGGCTGCCCAGGGTCACTCAATGTCTTTGCCCAGTAATAGCACCGGTATGATGGGGTTAGGGGCCATGCAACAGATGTCAGGACAGAGTGATTCTTACATGACCTCCATGCAAGGTCACCCACAGCAGACCTACTCTCCAATGTCCGCCATGACTGCAAACCCTCAGTACAACACCATGCCAGCGCAATCTTCTATGCTTTCCCAGCAGTACAACAACATGGGTAGTTATAACCAGTACGGGGCCAACAGTAAGTTACATCACATGAGCAGTTCTATGGTGGGTGGTGGTGGACAACAGTCTAACCTTATGGGCCAGTCCCCACCACAACAAGTCCAGCAGTTCGGCAGTCCACCCCCTAGCAGTCCCCGCATGCAGAGAGCAGCCGTGCCATCTTATCAGTCATATGGGATGCATGGTGGACCAAGAATGCCTTCACCGGCGCAGCAGCAGCAGATGGGAATATCCCAACAAAGCTCTAACTGGAACCAAAGCACAGCTTCAGGTCAGATGTCTTACTTACAACAACAGCAAAGGCAGCAGCAACAGCAAAGTATGATGGGAAGGGGGGTTCCCCAAATGTCTAATTATTTAGGACAACAACAACAACAACATGAATATGGAATGCCAAATTCTCAGCCAATGGCTTCTCGTCTTAGTCACTTTCCTGACCAAGCTAACTCAAACAACCCGATGGGTGCTGGAGTTATGCAGGGTTTAGGATCACCCTCAGGGAATTTGCCCACTAGACTTACACACATTCCCATGTCTAGCCCTAACTCTATGAATATGCTTCATACACAGCCCGCTGTTCAACAATATCCCACAACGTCACAGCCAAATGTGAACATGAACAGTTACTCTTCACAGGCTATGCAGCGCATGCCTGGAGACTTTATGCAAAAAGGAGTACAGGTTGTAAATTCTGGTGGGGCGCCCACCACCCCTGCGGGAACGTCTAAGCTGCAGCATTTTGGATTTCAGACCTCCCCTCAGCACCAAGGCATACCCCAGACCACAGGCCGAGGTGATGCCCCTCCATTGACTCACTATCCTAATCAGAGTCCCAGTCAGAACAGTCCTTTGGGCCAGTATCAGTCATACCAGAATGCTGGTACCCGAGGGGCCATCCCCTCCCCACGCCCCACCCCACCACCTCCGTCCCATACGCCCACAGAAATGATGACATCACCTCAGGGAAGTTTACAGCAGACTGGCATGCAGTCTTTTGGCGGTACGAATCAGTCGGCTGTGAATCCATTCCAGACTAGAATGGCTGCCACCCCATCTCCTGGCTCGACCATGGGAATGTCGAGTGGGCCCAGGCAGCCTAGTAACATGCATCCCTACCAGAATGTGGGCTTCCCACCAAACTCTAACATGGCTCTGGGTGTCAGCACCACAATAGCTAATACTGGCATGGGGGTCAGTCAAATGAGCCCTAGCTACAGGCCCCATCTACAAACAGGGGCCACACATGACATAAATGTAGAAATTCAACAGCTTCAACAACAAGTGAAGCAGCTCTATAGCATGCCACAGACTCAGCAGTCACAACAAACAATGTTAGACCTACAGGAAAGAATGAGAATGCTCAAAGCACAACAACAACAACAAATCCTTCAGATCCAGCAGAAACAACGACAACAGCAACAGCATCAGATGATGCTCATGCAACAGCAACAACAACAACAGTCTTCACAAATGAGTGGCGGACAAACACCTGTGATGGTTTCTCAGCCAATCAGATCACCCATGTCACAGCCACAGATCAGTCCAACTTCACCGCGTAAACAAGCCAACACACAGGTAAGACCATGGTTATTTTTTTATTCACTTTACGAAGTGGGTTGAAGTGGTTTAAAATGTTCAAATAAATATGGTTCGTACATGTAAGTCCCACAGGGACTGGTCCTACAGTACGCACAAGAGCTAACTTCCCTCATCGGATACGGATCGACTGCACACAATGTGCGGTCGATCCTCTGACGAGACACGTCTTGTTCCAACATAAGACGCACATCACCTGCGACTTGTAAAGGATCGTCCTTGGATTGTAGCTTTCATAAAATGAATTTATTCCCTGCTTTTTGGCAATTATTTTACTGATCACGGCAAATGCTATCTCTTTTGTCATTATGTCTTGGCAGTTATCGGTGTACATGAAAATATGAACCCTTCAGAGATCTGGCCATCATTTAAAATACGGTCGCTCATCAGTAATTATTGACCACATATATTATGTAATAATAAAAGTTGTAATATTGTTTCTATATTAAAAATAAACAAAAAAAAACTGTTACATCCATGTGTCGTGTTTACAACCGTAATTCGATACTTGGTATTCGCTTGAACCCGGCCTCGGCCAGTTCGTCCTATTTTGTTTTCAAAGTAAATCATAAATTAAATCAGGTTAGTTTTTCGTAAAATAAATAACACAATGAGTGTGGATGAGAAGGATGTCGTTAAAACAGGACACTCGATCCGCGTCCAGTTGAAACAAGACGCTGGTCGATTGGAAACGAGACGCATATCGCCCGGGGATTGTTGGCTTACAATGTGTGTCCGATGTGCGGCTCGGACACGGATTTGTATTGGACAAGATGCGACTAGATGGAAGTTAGCTTCTGTGCGTACTGTCACTATGATTCATTGTTATTTATATTTATAAGGTTGAAAGCTATGTGGGTTTAGTAGATTCGAAAAGTAGAAAAGAAAACGCTATTAAACTTGTTTTGCCGTTAGACTTTGATATTGCCATTGGGCATACAGGATACAGAATGAACATGTTCTTTTCACAAGGGGGAAAGATCAATGTACCAGGCACTCTTTCTAGCCATGCATTAAAATTGCTTTTACTTGGAAATTGGTGGGTGATTGGGTGGTAACCTCCTGTGCCTTGGTTCTCTATGGTTATCTGGATTTGTTTTGGTGTCCTGTTTTTAGGTCTTGTTGATATACTGTGGTGTTGCCAGTATCGTTTTGGGTGGTTTCCTTCACTCTTTGGAATGGATAGCGTCATATGAGTGAAATAAGTGCAGAGTAAAAACCCAATCAAACAAACTTGGAAAACAAAAACAACTTGTAGCTGGGGATGATTCAGGGCTGCTTTCGCTGAGCCTTTGAACTGCAGTGTCCTCTTCACTGAGCTTGGTATACATGTAAGCTTGAGTCCTCGTGTTGACTGTAGGTACATGTATAGGGAATTTTTTGGAATGCCTTCAAAGCTTGCAGGGTTCTTATTACAATGTTTATGTAAGTGAAATTCCCTTCAGAATCACGTTGGACTATGGGGCCACCTTCCCTGTACCCGGAATCTGTTCGATCCCCCTGTGAACATTAGGTATATAAGGGAAGATTTCCAGTGGCTGCAGAGTTCGCGGGTGGATCTTACGAGGTTTCTCCTGGGTTTCCCACCATACACCGGCAATGCAGCTTCGTCATATAGGTGTTATACTCTTGAGTACAACATTAAACACCAATCTATAAAACCCTTCAGAATGACATTTAACACTTATAAAATACATATATATATATGCAATCAGATTATCTGATGTGAGGACAGCCAGTGACTCAGCAGTCAAAAACTATCCAGTAGCTTACTAAGCCAGTAAATGTTACAACTATACATCTAGCTGGATAGTATTTATTACATGCTGATCATTACAGTCCTATACAGCTTCTGTTGTAAAAAATTGTTTTCAATGATCAACAAGAAAAGCAAAACTTTGTGGCCCTTTTTTTTTAGTTGTCCGTTTAAACCATTCTTGAAAATTTTACCTGAACTACAATTTTATTAGAAATTAGAATTATCAAATAAATGTGTTCTCATGCAAAGTAAACGTGTCCCCCCATGTGTAGTTTGACTACAAAATTAACTTAAAATAAGGCTTTGAATTTTTTCGGCTTTGAAAAAAATTGCTGAACATGAATATAATATATACCCTGGACATATTGCCCATTTACTTTTTATCCCATCGGCATATTATGCCGTTGGGATAATGTCGTCACGACGTCCGTCCGTACAGAGGACGTGAATATATATAATATATAATATATAAACCATACTGCTTAACGCAGGTTTTTCAAATTTTGGAAACACATTGGTCTCAAACTAAACTACATGAATTCCTATTTAAAATGAGGTTATTCCAATCAAATGTTCCGTCCGTCTGTCGGTCCGTATAAACGTCGTTCAATGTTTAAACGACGTGAACACGTTTAAAACCATACCGCTTAACGCAGGGTTTTCAAA
>JAVFBZ010017966.1:0-11666 GCA_032466195.1 Katharina tunicata | reverse complement strand
CGCTGCCGTCGGTCCATAGTGAGAACATTACCACATACTTGTACCAACTTTAACTGTGCTACCCCCAAAAATTACTGAATTATCCCGCTTTATCCCAGACCATCATATGCTCAAATAAAAAACAACCACATATGAACATTTCAAATAAATTGGAATGTCTAATATCGCTCCTAGCCTCGACATTTAGACGTTATCGGTAACTGGCCGGACAGTTTCGAAAAAACAGATGTCATTGCATGGTGTTCGTAATACCAAATTTGACTGTAAAGTGCGCCCTTATAGGGCCTGTCACACACTACCGATGTACCTCGCCGGGACTAAACCGGAGCACAAAATTAACAACGGCCAGAAAATAGGCGGAGCTCTGGCGAGAAAGAACTTATAAAATAAAAATTGACCGTAGCAATTATGATGAAGTACTGGCGTTCCCGTTGTGATGCTGTTGTTCTACCGATATAAGAGCCGATGTGCTACCGAAGAGCACTTGTTTGTCATTTTAGTGTGACCGATGCGCCGCCGATGTTATACGGATGCGCCGCCGTTGTTCTACCGATGTGCCACCGTTGCCACACATAGCGGTGTGACAACGTCGTGACGGTGGAGCTCCGGTATCCCATCGGCGGCGCATCGGTACTACTTCGGTGGTATTCGGCATTACTACGGTATCACATCGTTACCAGTACCATACACATTGAGGCCACTGGAGAGCCGCCGATCCATTACGGGCGCTACGGGTGCTCTACCGACATTAACGAGGCCATACCGGAGTACTGCCGTTCTAGTCCCGTTGCTTGCTCCGGCAGCGCAACGTAAGACATTTTTGAGCATGTTCACAAATTTATATCGTCTCCTGCCGGTGCTAAATTTTTCGTCCATGCTCTGACGATGTACTACCGTTCTTAGCGATGTGATACCGTTGCGCTGCCGTACTAGTACCGATTCCCATAAATCGCAAAATGTTTGCTCCGGCATAGCTCCGGCGAGCCAAACCGGCTAGGTGTGACACCCTCATATTATCCGGTGTATGCATATATTCCCTGCTGGAAATATGCTGAATTACAGCCTGTAAATGGACAAATAATAGATTTGCAGACCGTCGTAGGAGTGAAATTACCTGAAGTATAGCATGGAACCCAAACAAAACAAAGACATACATACACACAATCAGAGGATACCGCTGTAAAGCTGCTTGCTCGACAGTTTAAGAAAAGCAGGTTTATTATATGTAGGATAGTAGGGGATGAACGGCATGCTGCTAACATACATGGCAGACAAACCATTCTCAGCTGGCAATCCATTGCTGATCATTATACAAAAGTTGACGGTATTAAATGTCTCCGCCCTGAGCGACAATTTCGCCCTCGTTAATATCCCATTGATGCATATAAACCCAGATGGAAATATTACAATGGCTGTTTTTCAAACTGACAATCACACCGTCATATGAGTGCAATTACTTGAAGTATAACACGAAATCCAAAGAAAACAGATATAGCAATGTCAAATATTGTCGAATATTAGGCTCCCCGAAAATCGAAAAACGAATATCGGGCTCGACATTCGATTGTCGAATATCGGGCTAACAACAGTTTTCCCATTCTCCACATATGTCCTTGAAATATATATTATCTGAAAGAACGAATTATAACCCGGTGGTAAACTATACCTATACGGGCGACCAGAGTTATTGTTCTTCCAGTTTTACTTATGTCCTAGAAGCAGATTATAGGAAATTTACAGCATGTGTAACAGATTATCCACACGGTATGGTCGGTGAAGCGTATGGGAATCTACTATTGAAAAGAGTGTTGTGGATATTGCGTAATGAAGATTGAGATTTTCTCTATTTTATTCAATAAGCTTGGCCAACCATTATGTTTATGGTTTCCATGGTTCGCTTAGTTTCCTGATTCTGGAAGGTGTATATAAAGTACTGAGAACATGGCAAATAATATTAACGACAGTTCGACCAACAGTCAGGTAGGTTTTCTAGATGTTGTTTTTAATGGGTCAAAGTTTTTATCAGGTTTCACCTTTATTGTTGATTACTTGGAGATCTTGGACATCCAAGGACGTTGATGCCATACGGTATCGTGTCACATGAAGACGCGTCCAACTATCTTCAACTATGTCTATACTGGGCATATCAATGCAAGTCGGAAGAATGCTGGTTCGTGTTCGTGATTTACTGGTAGACTTTGTCCAACGGGAAATGTTTTCGCCGTTGCAAAATAATTTGGGGAACAGTTTACAACATAATGTATTTGAATAGGGTTAACTTACAAAATGGCTGAGCTGAAAGGGCCTTTTAAAGTATTTTTTGCCGTGGGAGGCACCTATGAGAGAAGAAAACCGAGCAACAAAGGCAACAGGACCACCTGAACCATCGGCAACATAGTGTCCACAAGTGGGTGACAACTGAACGCTACAGGGTAACTAAGCTGATCATCCATATCATCTTATCAGTTTCGTCATATTTGCATCCACAGAATGCAGTCTACTGGCATACTATTGACCGTGTTATCTGTTGCCTTTATGGCCTGGGCTCAAGAAGGCACCCCGTTAGATGAGAATAAAAGTCGTTTTGTGCTACCTTCTCAAGTTCAACCCAAAAGTGAAAGATGCAAAGGTGGGTTTATTCCGATTTTAATGATATTAGATATCAGGCAATGAAAGTGGCAATGACATATGATTATGACATAATTATAATGGTCTATGTTTTTTTCTTCTTGTTCAAACTAAATTTTTATAAATGTAGAGAAAGAAAATTGTGCGTGAAATAATGCGTGAAATTCTCTTACCGACTAAGCTCATAGCATCTGAGGGGGTAAATCAAGGGGGGTACACTTTTCTTTCGATACATTTGTAACACTAAAATATTAATTTTATTTACCTAAACATTATTCCTGCAGCGCAATATTTTCCCTATTAAATAAGAGGGAAAACATAAGAAAAATAACCAACACACTTTTAAAGGAACACACACATTTTCTCTATGTCGCTGATGATTTAAGTTTTGATTGTTATTTAGTACAACTGCATCTGTGCTGTGCAAACAAATCCCAGTTTTAACTTTCTGTAAGTGAACAAATATAAACATTTTTAATAAATAACTGTTCAAACAGAAATTTATTTTAACATCATCTTATTCTTACCTAAAGGAACGTTTGGCTGAGTCAAAGCATCAGTCCCCACTGTTTGTATGGTTGAAAGTTTAGGGATTGTTTCGGTATTCACATACTGTTTATGTTTGGCCTTACTAGTCCTAACTACATGGAAAGTTTCCTACTTTTGATCTCATTTACAAACCTTAATGTTCCAGACTATGACTATTACCTGGAATCTCCTAGAAATAATGGTACCCAGTTCATTGATCGGAAGTATTTCAATCAGGGATCTACTCGACAGGTTTGCCCAGAAGGAACTCTTTTTTCCATAGCAGCCGACCTCTGCGTATGTAGTACCCACATAAGACCAGCCTTTCTGTGTAAGTTCAAAGCAAAAGCATAGTCACTTAGTTAATTCGAAAAAATAACTTGCAAGTAATATATTTTAACATATAGGCCAAACCAATTATTAAACTATGTCGTTTTCTTGTATATAAGGAGCCTAGCCGTAAATATGTCTTTTTCTTGTATATAAGGAGCCTAGTCCTAAATGACGTAACATTGGGTTGAGCTTTCAGGAGTTGACGCCTTTAAAGAACAACAATTAAGCACTGCGATGATAAATAACTTTGATTTTTTTTTCAATTATATTGTGTATAGTTGTTAAAATGAATCTTCTGGCTAAAAGCGATGTATTCCAGGCCTTGCAATGGAGGAATATGATTTTTCCAACAGAGCAAAAAACTATACATTGGCTATTTAACTGTCTGAGTATACCACCGTTCGCTTGAGCACAATGTTGGAAATTGATCAATTAATCTTTGTTAAAATGAACGTTTCCGATAAGTGGTTTAACAAAGTTAAAGTTGGAAATGTCACAGCAATTTTAATACTCTGACTATAATATAGTAAAATACTACCATGTCATGAGAATTCGAAATATTTAACAACTTTGTTCTTTCGTTTCCCTTTCTGTCAGTTAACCGGGACAGATGTGTTACGATAACTGGGAGCGTCCAGGATTCCAAGTCCTTTAACTTACAACAGAGACAAGAATCCTCTACAAGAAATGTATGGGTCAGTGGGTACGAGTCTATTGTTCGTACTACCGATAACTGCTACGGTTCAAACACTACTGTCTTCAGGTCTATTGATTATTTCAATGGCAATTCTATGGCTATGCGGGATTTTGTGTTTACAATTGGATTTAGGATTCCCTCAGGCGTGGGCATCGGCCGAGAGTTCCAAATCTTTGGCACATCTCCATGTTCTGGTGACACTCGACAGGGTTCGTTGGTGATCAACTATGTGACCGCTGCCTTCAACACCCGTGCAGTTTTGACAGCTAATTTTCTAGTTAGGGATAAAACTGCTAATGCGGGTGCACAGGAAACTTCTGCCAGTATAACCTGTTCCATTCCACCGTCCGTGCCGTCCCTTACCTCACAACTAGAGTATATTTGGGTAAGTAAATTAATACCGATTATACTTAATATTAGATACTTAATATTTTCCTAAGGACATTAGCGTGGCCCAAGACGTGTCGGACTGCAGCATAGACAAGCGGGACGTTTCCACAAGGATTCTCCTCTGTTTCTGTCAATCATCGGTTATGTAAAGGAGTCATATCAGTGAAATGCCATTGACAACTATTCTCAAAACAATCAAATAAATGTTTTATTTTCTCATAATTAAGCAGCCAATAAATTTCAGTGCTGTAACTATTACAAATTGGATGACAGTACGTTTTGATCGAAGAAATTTATCTGATGGTTTAGAGGAGGATTTGGAAGATCTCAAGTCATGTCTTTTTACATTTTTTTCCACGTGATGTATTTAATACAATCGGGCACAAGAAAAAATGAGTCCTACAATGATACCTGTTGCGACATATACATTTGTTTATACCTTTTAACCCCCTTTTGAGGAGAAGCATTAATATACAATACAAAATATCCCTAATAGCTACGAAAAACCATGTCATCACGGTTGTAGCCAACAGCTTGGTTAGCAATGGGCATTATATCAGCAAGGTTACTGAATTAGCATAATTATCTATTGCTATTTCCCTTTAAAAATCTCGATGATTGCTAATGTAAACTGTACATCTGTTCCTAGGATCCGCGGGACCCAACCAACAAATTGACAATGTCAGCTGACTTGAACGATTTCAGCACTCTATCTTTGTCTTTGACAAATTCTCAAATGGTAGGATCTGGTGTACCCGTGGGTGGCTTCTGTCAAAATAATGTTGTTAACTTCCCACTTGGACCAAGAGGTAGGCATACTGATAAAACTTCAGAGGAGTATCTAAATTATAGAGCCGACATCCGCTTGAGTGGCGATGGCGATTTTCACAACAGCTTAATTTGTTTTTACCTCGTAATGTTGTATCCATATTTACAGCAGCAATCATCACCCAATCGTTCAATGTTGAGTGCACCAATATTTCGTTAAGAACGATGATTTTGCGGAACTCTAAAAATGCGTGTAATAAAAATTGTTTGTGACATTGGTATGCTTACCTTTGACCACAGATTAAACAATAATCAACTCATATTTCCTGTTCCTTTTTATATTTAGGCGGTGGTAACATGATTGCCGAGAGAAATTGTGCATCTTTCTTCGGAAAAGCTCCAGGAAATGATTATATGTGCATTTATGACGTAAGTAAAATACACACCATGTACTTCTTCCTTTGTTAGATTGTTCGCTGTATACCTCTGACTAAATTCCACATCAGGAACAGTTTTGCAGGTTATGCAGAGAAATATTAAACTTTTCCATTTTAACTTTTCGTATACAAAACGTTTGTCTTATGTGCTTAACAACGCACTGAAGTGTTGCCTCAATGTTTGTCTTGATAGCAAATTACATAATCCAGAAAAGCCATCTCCGTCCATATATATTTATAAATGTAGAGAAAGAAAAAAAAAATCAAAGTAAAGGGAGGTACTAATTCTTACAAAATGTTTTCTTCTCTTTATTTCCAGGTGAGCTTGGAAAGAGACTGTAACGAGCCGTTCGTGAATTAGACCGCTACCTGCTGTTAACGCCGCATCTGTCACATAGACGATGTGAACCATTGCCATTGTTTAAGTTACTGTGTTGTTTAATGTGTCATGAAGACACCCACATTTCTACAGCACCGACATTTCCGTTAATAACGGGTCTATTTCCTGTAATTTCGGTTTTACAGTGTATATAATTTAACAGAAAACTTAAGAACATAGGGGTCGAAGTCCACGAACTGATTAAATTGTTTTAATCCACCTTAACTGCGTTTTCTGAGAGAAATTAGGATGACATCTATTTGTAAATGTAGATCTTAACAAATCAAGTGTATATGTATATATATTAATTTTCGCTGTCAAAAGTTTTATTAATAAAAAAAATATATTTTCAACTTATTAAAATTTGCATATGTTTTGTATTTTCTTCAATAACTATGATAAATTTTAATGTCGGCTTTAGATAGATTAAAAAAATCCTGCCGCCGATGTTCGAGGCGTCCTACACACAGATATTATAATCATCACCACTTGTTTATGAAGGTATAATGCGCGTTAACTTTCTTTACGTTCAGGCCAGATCACCTGAAATCCTATAGGAATGATCCTCTTTAGATAGGTAATTGGTGGCTTTCCCTTGGTTAAACCCTTCTTTAAAATTCGACTTTTAAATCCAAATAAAGGGCTTTTTTTCAAAGGGCTTTAGCTATTGAACTAAGGATTAAAAGCACATACGGCGAAATTCCGTTATTTAAATTTAATTTTATAAGAGATTCCACATAATGTTATAGACCTACATGACCCACTTTCCAACTAAACTGTGTAATTCGGTTTTGTATTAACGGTAGCTACAATCAGCCGATGCCGGGTTCACTGCCTCAAGTATTTCTCCATGGGCAACCGTCTACAACACACATTCCGCGCAGTTGTATCTGTAAGCAAAATCTGTAAGGGCTTCAGTGCATTTTTTACTAGCAGCATTTTCCACTGATAACATCAGACGATAGTGTTACATATTAAACTGAGGCTCGTGTATATATATATTCGATTCACGTTGTTAATTTACAAAAAATTACAGGTTCAATTTGAATGATACATAATTTCATAAATGAATTTTAGCTCAAGAAACATTATTTCCTTGGCACGATAGACAAACATAAAATAGGTTAACTGTTTTATGGAGAGCATCGTGTATGAACAATCAAATAATGTAATTTCTTCTCTTAAACTCTGCATTTGACAGATATTAATAAAATTAATTCTTTTGTATTCTACCAACGTTTGTAAAAACTGATGGTCTCTTCCAGCAGTACTTTTTACACTGTTAGCTAATCTTGGTGGCCCCGACCAATAATTCTTTAGTCGCCCCTGTTCGACCAATAAAAACTTGGCCGAAAATATATGGTCGAAAACGTGTGACCCAAAAAGACTTCGCCCATCATCGGATAACAGTGGTGACTAAGTTTTTCTTGGCTAAAATGCTACATCGACCAATTAAAATTTTATCCATTTTCAGACCAAGATCTTCTGGGTCATTGGTACCAGTGGGATTTTTTGACTAAGTTTGACTAAGGTTGACTAAGTTTTCCTTGGTCATGAAACATGTCGACAAACAACACAAAGTTGTTGTCTAGCTCATAGCAATGGTTGTCTCTTCCACTTGTATAATAAAGCCATGTGGGAGCAAAGTAGCACTAATGGATATCGTGCACACTAAATTTTCTACACAGTTACTCGTTCCTCTATCGAGAGGAAATATCCCCAGCACACCGTAAGTCAAAAGCATCCATAGTCTATTTATCCTTCCTAGATGACAACATTCCTGTTTGAGTAGGTCAATGGATTCTGTCATCTGTGGTGCAGTTTACGAAAGTGCACTGTGTAATGCATTTTCAGATTGACGCAAACGTTGGGGAAAGAAATCAGCGAACAGCAGGACCAATAAAGCTCCATCTCAACAAAATAGCATGTGCATGTGTCGACTTCCGATACACGGGATCTACAACGTTCAATAATGTGAGCAGTAACATACAGTGTTAATGCCCATTCTGTATACTATGTCTCGGTATGAGTGACAGTTTCCATAGTAGACACCTATACTGGTCAACTAAATTAAAATAAGAAAATATTTTATTCAAAATAAAACAAATCTATTATACAACACCCTTTTTTAAAATATGCCCCACATTGATATTTAAACCATCAATTGGTTTAAACACAGTATGAACTATTTTTCAACAAGAAAAGGCGGAAACTAGCTAGAGAACATATCTTGCATACTGATTTTCATAAACATGTATTATGTTTACAATGGTTAATGTTCTGAATGGCATTACCCTAGTTTTATAAATCTTATGAAATGTCATTAATGGGAACATCCTACAACAGAACATTTATCCATTAACAGCTGCTTAATACCTCACCTGAACAGGCTACCCACCGACCAGGTTTGTGTACACTTTAATGGAAGTTAGCTAGTGTATGCGCAACGACTTTGGCGCTATTGGGATGTTTAACTATGTCTAATTCAACTCCTTATATTTTTCCTTATTTAAGTTCTGCGAAAGCTCATCTATCTTATCATAACCGATTTTAACTGACCACACTGGACATTTAAAGACAACATCTTGAGACGAAGATTTACTGTTGAACGAGAGCTGGCTATGCCAGATTGGCCGAATTTTTTCGAGGCAAGTGCAACAACAACGTAGGACAATCAACGCTGATCAATCATAATTCTCATAATTTCAAACGATTTTAGGGAATATTAAATTACTGCATTAATATTATTGTTGTGGCAATATAACACAATTTTATCTTTTCACAAAATTAAATATAATACTTCAATTATTCACTTCTCATTGCGAATTTCCCCCCTTTAGAGAGCAAACACCAGTTTACATTAATCCTTGTATACGGATGATAACACAGAGATGAAACAACAAAGCATAATTCCTTTTCATTACTTGTTTATAACTTAACAAATAATTTACTGTAATAATGAGATATAAATGGTGACTAGTTGGCTAGATATATATCCGCATTGCACTTTGACACCTGGTACATCTGTAAAACAACAAAGAGTTGAGTTATTATAAGAACCAACAATTCTTTGTTAACTATATGATTAAAATAACCGTAGGTATAAAGAATTACAATGAAACTTTCATCAAACAGATAATCTGCAAAACTACAACTAGGCTGAGTGTTTAATTTATATAACAATTTCAGTTTGTAAGAACACAATAGAGTAGCTGTTGTCATTTATGAATAAAATTATTCTTTTAACCCTAACGTTACTGGCAGTTCTTTGATACACATATATATAATTAAATTTTCCTTGTGTTCAAGCGAAATCTAGTTTTTTGATTGGTTCAATTATTGCGTTCATACTCCGATGAACCGAAAAAAGTGTAAGCCACACCAACTTGACAGAACTACTTTCATACATAATTTACAGCAAAATGAAGACATAATAAAATCAGTTTATTTTGACATTAATTTACTTGAATAAAATACAACAAACAAGAAAAATTAACATTAGAATCAGCGCTTACCCTCATGCTGTGACAGAATCCTGTCATTTTAAGATAATCCATAGTCAATTTGCTCAAATCTCAATTGATTTCTTTCCGATGAAAAGCAGAGAGCGCTGTGTTTTGAATGCACAACCCACAAGCGTTTTCAATCTGTGCACAATAAAATGATGTTATATCCGAGGGGTATCACTTGTTGATTTGTGGGGATATATTTCAAAACAAAACTTCTTGGCATCCTCGCAACGCTTCAAAGCAATGAATGATGCTGGCTTTGAATTTCGGCACATATAATGCACATGATTGGCCACCGGAACGACATCTCTGTCAGAAGTTATACAATCGAAAATGTTCAGCATGTCAACACACATCAGAATGATCAGTACTATATTGCCTGCGATAGCACAGCGCTGGACAGCCCAGCAAAAGTTTGTACGGCCAGTCGCCAATCTCCTCTATACCTATCACAGCGGCTACGCGAAATGAAGCTATATTGTTTATATCCTGATGTTAAACAAAGTGCCGTCAACACATCAGCTCAATTCCAGTAATTTTTCCTCATTTAAATTCATCTCCGATTCATCATTCTCTAACTGTGTCTTCAAATAACTAGAGCTAGCACGTAAAATCAACCTTCATGCACATACACTTAGTCTTAGTCTTCCACTCAGTCTCGCGAGCGAAAGACCAGCTGTTGCTCAGCTTCTGCAGCCATGGTGAGTCTGACACATGTATCCATGAGTGTGTTGTTTACATTTGTTGTTGAATAAAGTTAAGGTTTTATTTCCTCCGTAGATACTGCCATTATCAATAACTGTGTTGCTCTAATTTAATTATAAGTATTGACTTCAATTTATTTTTACGTTCATTGGAGTATGAACGAAAAAACCGAGGTGCAAACTTTTGTATGAACCGCTACGCGGAAAGATTGTTGAAAGTAAAACTGCATGTATCTTCGGCAGGCTAAGGCTGCTGGACGTACAGCTGAACATGTAAACAGCTGCCTATCTCCACCTATACGTGAATCCATATATTAGGGAATATACTCACATTGGTACAACTGCACGTACTCTTTCATGTACCAATATTCATTTATTAAATCCAGTCGATAAATGCACGGAAATACCTCTAACAAGTTCATCTTTCAATCACATTACTTGAAGGGCAAGGCCAAGAAAGTTGGTTTAATTCATTTACTATTTTAATCCCTGAATGAAGTCCACCTGTCAGTTACCTAGACCAAGTTAAAAAGATAATGTGACCTATTGTAAATCAAAATGTTGTTTAATATTTTCGTTTCATGTGTGTCTTTGCTTTCTGATTCCTCGACAGATCTTACCAATACTTTGTCCTATTGATCTGGCAAGAGAGAAGGCAAACATATGTGTCAGAAAACACTTTCTGTGTATCCTCTTAGCACATGAGTCATGTATGATTAAGAGGGCCCAGGCTTTGATTTGGTAGGTGCATTCAACAATTATTCTGGACATGGGTATTTGAATTTATTTATTTACTGACATATACTCTGTCAAAAAAGAAACGCATAGGTGAAATATTAATACATGTAGAATTATCTCTTCAATACAAAGCGGGATAATTCAGTAATTTTTGAGGGTAGCACAGTTAAAGTTTGTACAAGTATGTGGTAATGTTCTCGCTATGGACCGACGACAGCGGAGGCGTATTCGTCACCGAAAAGCGCCACATGAGGGCGCTGAAGTCAGTACCTTGTGAGGCCACCGTGAGCTGCAATCACTGCGCGACACCTCATTGGCATAGACTGAATGAATCTGTGAATCCGGGCGCGTGGAATCCTAACCCATTCTTCTTGCAGTGCATGGGACAGTTGCCGAAGCGTCTGAGGCGCTGGGTTACGCTGGCGTAAACGTCTGTCCAGATCGTCCCAAAGATGCTCAATAGGGTTAAGATCTGGCAATCTTGATGGCCATGACAACACATTAATGTTCTCATCCTCTAGGTATTCCACTGTTAAACGTGCCGTATGCGGCCTG
>JAVFBZ010017965.1:4869-29868 GCA_032466195.1 Katharina tunicata | reverse complement strand
GAACATGCATTTCTGCACAACACCTAAAACAAACACTTCTGCACAACACATGGAACACACAGCTCTACACAACATTTCTGCACAACACATGGAACACACAGCTCTAAACAACACATAGAACATGCATTTCTGCACAACACCTAAAACAAACATTTCTGCACAACACATGGAACACACAGCTCTACACAACACATAGAACATGCATTTCTGGACAACACATAGAACATACATGTACATCGCAACACTTGGAACATACATTTTTACACAACACATAGAACATGCACCAGGCAGGATCTTACATTTCATCAATCACCACTGTCGTGGACAAATTTTAAACAGACAGAATTGTATAATTAATGAACATAAATAAATCAATCAGCCTCACAACAAATTTGAGTGAAAAGATTTGGGAAATTGTTTCATTTTCTACTTCATACAGGCAGCACATGCTCTGATTTTTTTTTTCTCGGTTCAGGCTTACATTTCCTACCTCTTCATTTTATACCCTTAGATCTCTGTTTTACAACCATCAATATTTGTTAACACATCAGTTATGTCCCATGCATATCAAAATCTTTGTTTGCTTTTTTTTTTCTTTTTTTTTTTTTTTTTTTACACAGCAGTCATATAACAATAGCATTAATTTCACTGACTAGATTAAATGTAGATGAATTCTGTAATTTAATATTTGTCAAAGTAGTCCAAAATTTAATGAAGAAACTAATATTACATAAGTGTTGTTAATGTATTAATATTCAAATCCTCTTCATATAGATATTCTCGTCAGTAAATAAATATAGAATGAAACGAGAATTCAATATGTCTATTTATTAATATAATTCAGCAGTTACTTTCAAAAAGTAAACTCTCAAATCATATTTTACTTGAGTGTAGTATTATCATTTATTTTAGAAGAACATGAAGCAAGCAAAATTTTCTTTCTCTACATTTATACAAAAAAATATATATATATTGTTATTGTCTGTCTTTGGTATCATTGTTTTAAATGATTTTTCTGTTTTAATTGTATTTAAGCTAAACTGTGTCAAGTTTAATAGTTTAGAACCATTGCTTGTAAATAGTTAAGCCTTCGTGTTTGTATGCACATTGTTTAGCAATGATTAAATAAGACATTATTTGCAAGGCTTAAAATTCCTTCCATGTTATCCATGTACATGTTAATTGAATATATTGTGGTTTGCTGACAGTTGTCGGTGGTTATATTGGATGAAATCCAAACTTTAACTTAAGTGTAAGTCAGATTTGTTTATTTTATGCCTATTTGTTGAAATGTTACCCTGAGTCTGGTGAAGTCTAGTGGATATGGATTTGTTTGAATGATAGTGCAACAATTGCTTATAGCAAATAGCAAAGTGTTACATACAACATTGAGGTGATTGTCACGAGCCTGCAGTCCAAATATATCATTTGACATAATACACAATTCATATAAATCCCAAAAATTATCTTCATTTGACCCAAAATGTCAGTACTTATTATGCCATCATCAGGACCTTTCACAATATCTAGTAATGTTGTCATAAATGCTGAGATATTGGGTAAACAAGAAGTCATTGTTTTTCCAAATACACAGTACTTGTGTATGATTGTCAAATCATCAGTGGAGTGGAACTGCTGTCTACAGTAGACCAGACTTTGTAAGCCTTCCAAATATTTCTTCCTTACTTGTCAAAAGACTTGTTTAATCATGTATCTTAATTTTTTTTCTATCTGTTTTTAGGATTGCAAAAAGATTTGAGTTCGTCTGTGAAAAATGTTTAAAGCAGTCTCTTCTAAATCATATTTACCATATATCACCTTAAATATCAACCATAAAATAACTACTTTGGAAGCTATCCAAAGGATGCCAATGTCGCACTTGGAGAAATTCATGATTTTTATAGTTAACATAAATTTGTTTATAGCTCTTATACTTCCATAAATTGAAAAAAGGTGACACTGATTTGAGGTTGAAATTTTAGGTGTATCTGAAATGGTTTATTTTGTTCAAAATACTTTCTCGGCAAAATATACTGTGTATATGTAATTTTTGCTTTTATTTTAATGTTTGAT
This sequence comes from Katharina tunicata, assembly GCA_032466195.1. Taxonomy (NCBI): domain Eukaryota; kingdom Metazoa; phylum Mollusca; class Polyplacophora; order Chitonida; family Mopaliidae; genus Katharina; species Katharina tunicata. The sequence goes on along the minus strand of JAVFBZ010017965.1, from coordinate 27,795 downwards.
TTTATCATTGGTGTTTGTTTGACACAATCGTTTGTGTTTCAATTTGAGTGATATGGGTTTCTTCTGTATAATAATACACCAACTTTTTGACTTTTTGAAAAACTTAGGATCTTTTTTGTCATTTACTTCGTGGATAGGTACCGCATGTACACTCGCTTTTTTAAACCAGCAATATTTTTTTAGTCTAAGGTTCTGTGTTGTTATCTTTTATATTTGAAAAAGTGTTGAAGTTGGTTGGTAGAAGGTTGCTGAAGTTGGAATGCTCAGTCAGCCAAAGAGCAACAGATTTGTCTCTTGATTGGGTTTTTATGCCAGCTCATTTGGGGGGGGGGTAATGTTTGTAATGTCTTGACCAGTTTGTGAACATCTCTGTACATTTTCCCATCGTGAAACATTCTCTAACAAGACAAATCATATCGAACCATCTTTACATCCATTGAACCATTTTGACATGCGTGCTTGTCTAATAAATATCTTGTCATTTTTTGTTGCCAATGTTGACATGGTTAGTGGTTTACCTGTGTGTTTGTCATGTCATCAGATTAGGGAAATAAACCAATGTAAAAAGTGTACGCAAACAATAAACTCGTACATCTCTCTGCCAAAATCAAGTATGATACGGTATTTCAGCAAAATTGCTCTTTAGCGTTATTATATGTTCTCAAATGTTTGTCCATAGTTCTTTCATCATTTACATTTCTTAATACTTGCTTCTATTTCCCGGGGCTACTTAATGTTTTGTCTTGGTAATGTTAATGTTGTACGAGCTTGCCTAATGCATTGTCCGTGTAAAAATAAATCTAGGTGTCCTGTTGAAATACTGTGGGTAATCAAAGTAATTGTTTAACGGAATAAACTTACCGAGTGTGTGTAATAAGGAGTGGGAATAGATTTTTTCAGTTCTTCAGGGGCAAGGTGTTCAAACTTTCAAATATATCTCCGATTGGATGAGCGTGTGGCCAGCCGCTCTCGGAGCCAAGGGTCATCAGGAAGCTGTTTGTTGTTTTGGCCTGTCTTTTTGTCCTGTATATGCATCGTAGCATCTTCTGTGTTGCCAGCATTGTTTAGGATGGTTTCCTCCACCAATTGGGTGCATATTCACACAGAAAGTGATGTAACATTGGACAGCGCAATAATGTGTGAATAAGCCTTCATTGACATATTTTTAGTTAGTGACCTACGGTAAAGTTGTGTCCCTCTTGTTGTGTTTTTCTGTACTGGATATAGTTCAATGAAGGTTTTACATAACAATGCTAATGCAGGTGAGGTAAGCTCATGTTCAGATTTACATCTCTTGTAATGTTGTTTTGTGTATACGCCTGCACTTCTATGCACCTGTTACCAGTAGTCTTTGGAGGAGATATGTATAATACATATGGGGTTAGTTTTAATATTAAATAAAACAAAACAAAATTTCTTTGACAAAAATTCTATATAAAATGAACCAGTAGTTTGTAATTATGCCATCATAAAAGATCTAAACAGGAAATGATCGTATCATAACAAAGTACCATTTTCAGAATTGCTTTTCAAGTATTAATGATCAGTCTTTGCTTAAATATCTTCATAACACACTGCATGAACATATGATTAAAGAAACTACTCAAAAATCACTGTACATGTTTACAGTAGTTTACTTTTTATTTTTTGTTTTGTTTTATCAACCACTTCATGACTGTATCGTTTAAAGAGCAATTATAGATTTTATGTTACTGGGTTTTTTTTATTACAAAGCAACAACAATGAATAAACAATCCAGTATAACAAATAATTGGTTGACAAAGTATAAGGTGTTTGTCAGGATTCAAACGGAGTTAAAGCTCTCACTAAAGTCATGCTTCGCTTATTACTACTGTTAACCATGTCCGGTGCCAAATTAACTATTACCTTTATTATTGGTTCTCAAAATCTGTATAAATAAGCTAAAATCCTTTGTGAAATTCTCTTATAGAATAACATTCCATTAGCAGGTCTTCTATATCTATACTGTATCATCAGTGTAGAGTGTTGGTTATGAGTAAGTTTGTCAGCTAGAAAATATGCTGCCATCAGTGTGGCAAAATTTCTCAGTGTTCAACAGAATGTAAATGTCTCTGTGTATTGTGTTGAATTAAACGTGAATGTATAAAATAATTTGTTGTTTGAGTTCACTTTTTTTTATATAAAACATAAGGCTTTACGGATTTCATATTCTGGTTTATGCACGCAACACTTAGTTTCTTCTAGACCTGGAAATTTGTTACCAAATACGAAAGAGTTCTGTGGCATAACTAGTAAAGACGTGTGGTAATTTTGACATATTAATTGCCATTATAAGACTTATTTTTCAGGTTTGTTTCACTGCTGTTGGTTGTTCAAAACCTTAACAGAAGCATGTAAATTGATGTTGTGCAACATTAAATTTGTGTTATCCCTTAAAACCAGACTGGCCGATTTGTCCGCCTTTATCTCCAAAAAGTGGGGTAAGAGCCAAATCATCATGTATGGTGTGATCCAGAATTTAACAAAATATAAAAATATGTTAGCAACTATACGATTAGCTGCTACATGGAAATAGTCTGTGAGATCCCTAAGTCGGAACCAGAAAGTTAAACAGGTAAGATGGCCGTTCAATACATTCAAGGTGAAGTCTTGTAGTCGGAGATGATTCGCTTTAAGAGTAAATTGACACACATTGTCATCTAACTGGCTGTAGACTAGCATAAGTTTGAACAACCCGCCCTGTTCCTCCTGTCTCTTATTAAAGACTTCTGGGTTAATGACTCAGTGTCCATATGGACACTGTCTCACTTTTTGACCAAGCACAATAACCAAGAAACTGATAACACATAAATCAGATTATTGTTTTCAATCTATGTTAAGAGTAATAACACAAAGCAAACCATATTCTGGTTTCAAAGTCTTGTTGATGGCCCTGGCAGTACACTTTGTTATATGGTAGTAGCTTTTAATAATGCACTCCACAATTTGATGAGAATATGGAAATGGTGATATAAATGTATCTATACAAAATTTACAATAAATGGGGAATTTTAAACTTGAATACCATAAAGGATGCTATATTTTAATCTACCAGATTTGGTGCAAGACTAATAACAAAACAGGTATTCCAGAAGATCAGCAGGCAATATGCTGTCATCAAATTTCAAACATTTGTGGCGGTGGGGTTTTAATACAGTTCAGCATTTGTCTGAACTAATTTTTTGGGGTTTTCGGGTTTGTTCATGACGCAATAAGGACCAAAGTGTGCATTGCTGGCAACTGGGTGGTAGCCGGAGTATGGAGACTTTGATTCAAACTTCACTGTGTTTTGTAATAATTTGCATGGATAAGAGAAAGAAATTGTACTGACTAGACATTTATCTGTACCAGTAGTACAGATGTAGCCCGCCTTGACCTATTTTGATAACAGCTACATATATATGGTTGACAGGGATTTGCATCTGGGCGTTTCTTCCAGGCTCCACCCATTGAGTTGCTTGTCTGGGCAGTTTCTTTGGACTCGGTGACTTGCCGAGTGGAGCAGTTTCTTCCTGGCTTGCCCAGTGATATAGCAGTTTCTTCCAGGCTCTGCCCAGTGCTTTACCATTCAGAGCAGTTTCTTGCAGGCTCTATCCAGTGGCTTGCAATTCAGAGATCTTTCTTCAAGGCTCTATCCAGTGTCATGTCATCAGATAGGTTTCTTCTAGGCTTTGGCCAGTGATCTGGTAGCTGGAGCAGTTTCTTCCAGGCTCTGCCTAGTGGCTTGCAATTCAGAACTGTTTCTTCCAGGCTCTGCCCAATGACTTGCTATTCAGAGCAGTTTCTTCCAGCCTCTGCCCACTGACTTGCAATTCGGAGCTGTTTCTTTTAAGGCTCTGCCCACTGACTTGCTATTCAGAGCAGTTTCTTCCAAGCTCTGCCCAGTGACTTGCCGTTCAGAACTGTTTCTTCCAGCCGCTGTCCAGTGACTTGCAATTCAGAGCTGTTTCTTACAGGATCTATCCAGTGACATGGCAGTTGGAGCAGTTTCTTCCAAGCTCTATCCAGTGACTTGCCATTCAGAGCTGTTTCTTCTAGGCTCTGAACAGTGACATGGCAGTTTCTTCCAGGTTCTGCCCATTGACTTACCATTCAGTATTATTAAACTACATAATTACATTCCCCCAGGCTCTGCCCAGTGACATGGCAGCTGGAGTAGTTTCTCCCAGGTTCTGTCCAGTGAAATGGCAGTTGGAGCAGTTTCTCCCAGGTTCTGTCCAGTGAAATGGCAGTTGGAGCAGTTTCTTCCAGGCTTAAGTTTAGGAAGTACAAAAACCCAAACTTAAATCAATTGGTTCACTTGATTACCACAACCAAAGTTTCTGTTATGTGAGGGAGCCTTGAAACTTCTAGTCATTATTCAACTATTTTGATTTTACTTATTCACATATGCCACATATTGCATGCATGGTATTTTACTTCCGTAGTCATTCATGTACATATTTGAATTTTCCAACAAAGATTAAAGAACAAAGAAAATGTAGTTTGAGATTGGCAATATTTTATTTATTTTCTGTATTAAATAGTGACAATGCAGATGAATGCTTTAGAATCAATAACAACCAGTTCATTCAAAACAACACGCATCAACAACCAAACAAAACAACTCAGTGGTACAGAACTTCACAGATTTACCCACGCACACAGACAGACATACATACACATCGATTATTCACCATGGGTGTAATGATTTTCTAGGTTAGTGTTAATTAAAGCCAAAGCCAGGCCTGCTAAAACAGTGACATTAATTCATACTGAGAGGTTTACATGATTAGGGGTGGGGTAATAATCTAACATGTGAATAACTTGAACCTGATGGGTAATTACGGTAGTTTAATAATACTTAACAAATGTCTACAGATTTAACTCCAGCTATATATACAAATTCACAGGATGACATTTTTTTACATATATATCAAATATATTTATTATCATGGGAAAAATGAATATAAAATCACCATTTTGGTATGATTTTTATAATGAAACATTGAATAATTAACATAGTGTACTAAAATCCTTGATTAAATAATGATTTGATAAAATGAAACAATGTATATGAGTTGGAGTATTTAACAGTATAAAATATATTAGGTCATAGAATTTAAAGGGCAAGGAAAAGCATAGAAATAACATATATAATGTACATGTAACTATCAATAGTTAAAAAACAAATCAGTAAAAAGAATTCAAAAACACAATCTTTAGAATTTAAATAAAACAAGATTTTGTGGTTGGCTAATTGTTTGTGTCCAATCAATGTGTGTGTTTCAACGGAGAACAAATCAGTGTGCACAGGAAGATGTGTTTGGAATGCAGTGAAATAGATCATTGGTGAGAAAGAAGACTAAAATATCACATGTCTGTTCAAATTCATACAGAGGTTGTGTACATTGCAAGTTGAGAAAGCCAAAATGTACATAGCACAAACATTACTGTTGTTCAACACTTTGTGTTCCACAGTAAACAAAAACAGAGATCAAAGAATATTATCCTAAACATTAAGACAGTTGATTCTGAATATTAAAATTAAACCACAACACATGCTGCTTAAAGTTAATTTATAAAATGTTTATTAAAGAGAGATAGCTAAAGAAAGAGGCTATTTTTACTGCTAAAAGACTTCAAAGGCAAAATTAAAAAATTTGTCTTTTTATTATAATATTTTACGATATATCACTGTTTAAACAGTTGATTTATTGTAAAATATACGAAAGACTATCGTATCAGAAATATATTGCCTACTGAGAAAACTGATTCAGATTGTTTTTGATACGGTACATCGATGCAACAAGGAATCTAAATTCAAACTTTCAAACATGTTTGCAATATATCAAATACACAGTCAATGCATACGTTTAAAAGATCAAAAATGAACAAAGTTATTCCCTTGAATCCCCTTAACTGAAATCTCCTTTTGATAGATGAACTGTTTATTCCTTGTTTTCATGAATCGGTGTTTATGTAGTGATATAAACACCAACAGAAACCGCTTTAGTTTCACAAACAAACCATCCATTTAGCTACATGTACATGTTTTTAAAGAAATGACTATATGAGAAGACAACAACAAGAATTTAAAAAGAATCAGAGACAGGGTGCTTTAAAAGCATGAACACTACATTTACAAACAGTATAACGGAATGTAATAAGATATAGATGTTCTTAAATAACTTTAAGTTTTCTATTGTTTTGCAATAATACATTAAATCACTTGTACATGTACTACAGATTATAGTAGATATAGTAGTACACCCGCCTTTATGGACACGTATGCTGGTACATGACAAGGCCAAACATCAACATTAATCTAGTCATTTTCATAGATTCTCAATTTTTAATAAGTAACACTTAAAAACAAGGAATGCAGTAGATTGCTGTGAGTATTGTGCATAAAAGTAACAATTGAAATAAATAAACAACAAAGATTTCCCACAAGTCCATTGTTTTTACAAGATGATAAATAATGTGGCTATGAAGTCCATGGGTTGACAGTTATCAAGTAATATTATGTCAAGTAATGATGCATTGAATTGACCCTCAAAATTCCTCTTGATTATCTGGATGATTGAACAAATGATACACATATTGTATAAATATATATACAATCAAACTGAACACATGTCATAAGTCTTTAAAATGGCAATGGTGAGTCAGTAATGCACAGTTCAGTATGACAGACTGAGAGTGTGTTGCTTTATTCACAAAGAATGAAGGGAGAGATAATGATGCTCAATACTGGTATCTGGCGTATTTAAGAGATTGGCTTCTCACTGTTAACTAACAGTGTGTTTGCTTTAATATCACAAATAAATCACCCCATTGGCCACAATTTAATATAGTTGTCATGACACTTGTACGGTATAAGGTCTAAAAGCCATTAAAGCACTACTGATTTCTCTAGCACTCAACCCTGTCGATCAGGGTACACTGGTAGTCACTGGAAGTATGTCACTTCTTTCGGAACAAAGCTCTTTGCTGCATAAGCTGGAAGCCCTTCAACATTTCTATATGACACTGTGTTGTCAGAAGACTTGTACTGAAGCCTATCATCTTGAACAATATTCGTGTTCTCATTCTTATCGGGGATTACAGGCTGATGTCTTGATCCACTGTGTGAATTGCCATTGGTGATTAATGTGACTTGAGCGTTTGTCTGTCTGTTCGTCTGGTCCTGCTCTTTGCCAACCCTAACTGGTCCTGTAGTATTTTGACCAGCTAAGAGACTCAAGTCCTTGTTTTTCTGATAATCATCCATCGCTCTACTGTTGAGTCCTGGAGAAATTCTATTAGATTCACTACCAGTTTCCATATGTGCTGATAAGTCCATCTCTTCGTGTCCACCGTTTTCATCTGGTGTAGCTTTCTCTGTTTCCTTTTTACATTCAGTATTTTCCACATCAATTGTATCCTCATCATCATCAACTTCAATGCCTTGCTGTAGCCCCTTCAACTCCTCAGCAAAATCTGCCATACCGTACTGCTGTGCTATCCTCAACCCTTCATCAAACAATGTCTCCTTAACCACCTGTTTAGATTTGGGGTTATTCCTCTTTAGAACCCCTGGGTAAACGTTAGTTTTGATTGCATCAAATTCATCAGCATCATGCAAACTATTGTGTGGAGAGGATGAACCGCTGGGCAGGTTGGAGGAATCTGCAGCGGAAAAAATATATAGACATTTCTTAATGAATAGATTTGAGAAATATTCTTAATATTATTAAATGTAATTGTAAATTATTTTTGTAGTGCAGTAGTGCCCTTTAAAAATATATACATGTGATGGTCTTTGATAACTAGATTCCATGATGTGGATTTATTGTATTCATTTGCTTTGTATTTAACTAAATACAAAAGATAATTTAGATAAAATGAGGTGGCGCTCTTAAAATCATAAATGGTGTGTGACACAGGCTCTCGGAAGCTCCCCGGGTCACTGGCAAATCTCATGTACAGACATTTCAAGAGCAGCTGATTGTGGAAATGCAAAGTTGTAAAACAATATAATCAACTGAGGCGATTTCAATTCTTCTATGAAAGCACAAACTCAAATTACTCACCAAAATCATCATCCCCATAACAGCTCCCTGTGCCTTTTGATATAATTTGACTGAAAATACGAGCAAAACAGATTCACGTATTAATTCAATATTTAAGCAGATGAGCAAATGACACTATCAAGGAATACAGTAAACATGAAATATTAAGCAACAAAAGGACATAATTTATTTATTTGATTGGTGTTTAACGTTGTACTTCACTTATAAGACTATGTTGTGGTGAACGGTGGAAAACTGGAAAGACAACACAGTGATTCCCCTTCTTTTTGTTTTACCAATTACATGAAGTAGAGGTGGGTGTATGCATTAGTTAATGCTCCTCCATTTAACTTAATGATTCCAGACAATTTAGGCATAAAATATGTATCATATTTACGTAAGATTTTGATTTCCAAACAAACCGACTACCCTAAAGGGTCAACCAATTCGACCCCTTTATCACTTAACAAACTTATTGTTATGCAAAGGCTAAAAAGTGAAGGAAAGACCATCTTTAAGTTTGCATGAAGCTCTGGCTTGAATCTATCGGAAAAGTTTTAGTTCCAAATCCATATTAATTACTTAAAACTTATGCCCTTGAGGATTTAGGGTAATTTATGTTTCCTTAGGTCTATCACATAAAGTAAATAGGATAAGTAAAATTACCTTAACCTCAAACAACATTACATAGTCTAAAACATAAACTGTCCAACTGGTGAATTACCTTACAACAAAATACTCATCTGTATTTCACAAAATTTGTACCGATTTTTTTAAAACTGTGCACAAGGGTATTTCACTTACATGCAGCAGTTTATGCGAACAGGCAGGGACAGTAACACAAACAAACAATGCATAGTCACTACAAGTGTCAGCCCTGTTGAGAAGATAATGTTCCTCCAGGGGCAGGTTGCTCAAAGCAGTATAAGCCGCTAATACCAGATTGAATCACTAATAGCAGTATACGAGATGTGCTTTCAACATTGTGTGACGTCATCTAATCTAGGATTAAATTTAATACCTCTTTGAGCAACCGGTCCCAGTGCAACATGTGAGTATGACAGCGTGAGTGTGCTCAGCACAACACTACACTTAGCCATAGATCCGATTTACACTATTTGTACATGAGAAGAAAAAAAAACCTTTATAGCAAAGCAGATCTGTAAAAGTTACTCACATATATTTTTCATATTTTTGTTGTTTCACTGCCATGTCATTCTGCTCACTTAATAACTGAACTTGTCTAGACATCAAATTTTCTAATTCTGCTTGTACACTGTGCACTAAATTATAATCTTGGGAATCTTTGGCTATTTGTACCCTTGATTTGAGTTCGTCTCTAGCTGTACTAATCTGTTCTAATTCTGATTGGATTGTCCTCATTCTCTCCTGCAAATATAAACAGAACATACACTCGATTAGTTTATCAACATAAATGCTCCATTCAGGTGACAACTTCTCCCAAAGCTAAATGGATTTTGAAAGAAAAAGCAACAAATTTACACCAATTAAAACACTGCAATCATAAGTTTATCCTACAAATTTTTGCGACCGATAAAAGTGAGCATGGACAGATTCATGAAGCTTGGACACACTAAATCAAGCTTGGATAGGAACTTGGAAGTCCATGGGAGAAGGCTTGTTGTCACAAAGAATCAGTTTTGAGAACAATTTTCTAAAACAAACAGTTTGATTGTGGTTATTTCTTAAGGTTATTTTACTCATATGCCTGTTAGCCCAATGGAGGAAGAAAACCATCCTCAAAGAAACACAGCATATTCACAGGACAATAAAAACAGGACACCACAAACGAAACCACTACCAGTTGCCCCGTATCTCAGAGAGCTAACAAGTGGTCTTAAATGATTCAATTGTGATATGAAACATAATTAACATGAAAATTGTATATACTGATCATGGGTAGAATAATACAATGTATGCAATGCAATAAGTGTGTACAATTAATAAAAGTGTGCACTTCCAGGAAAGAGCAGAAGAACTTTTGTATACTTTACAATGGTACATGACAAACATTAGTTTATATACTTATGTACTTTTTTCATATTGTAAATTTAAAGTGGATTCACTATGTCATGAATAATAGTCATACCTCATTAATGGATTTAACCTTACAAACTCCCTCAAAAAACACATAGGTAGCTATATCACTTTCGAGCAAAGGTCGTATTAACAAACATTGTTCATTTAAAATTTATAAAATAAATTTCAACTGAAGTGGTACAAAAAAAATGAAGTATATAGGTACTTAAAATAAATGCATATTTTTTCATTATTGTTTTTTTATTCAATTGTTTATGTTGGTGCTCATTGTTAAGATAACAAATGCACTATTTACTTTTATTCTCTGTTAAGGAATTTCGATTTAGCCTAAAACAATAACTTAATTCGAACTTTTTTTTGTTAAGAAAATGTGTCCATTACAATGGTGTCATTAAGCGTATCAGAAGAAAAAAAGAAGAAAAGATGAACATAATGTTAGTCATGAAGCATGCAACATACAACAATAGCCAATTTCTTTAAACACAGATGATACAGAGAGAGGCTGGCTGGAATTAACAACATCCTATCTCCCCTCTACAAGATCACATTGGACGGGTCCAAATCTCAATCTAGGCTAGAGAGAAGTTGCTTTTGTTTGTTACTTACAGAAAATTAAATGAAAAATGATACGTCCATTATCTTAAGTGAAATTTTGTGAAGAATAATTAAAAACGGAGAAATTTTGTTGGCTTGCCAGCTCACCTCTCTGTGCAATTTATCCATCTCAGCTTTCACAGTTTTTTGGCTATTGTCATATATACGCAGGAAAACTGGGTCCATCTTCATCTTCTTGATGGAAGGTGGCTCATTCGACCCCCTGGAAAAAATCACACACTTGTTACCAGTGTTATTTTTGTGAATTTTTTTTTTCTTTTGGTTTTTACTCCTGACTTCCTCCTTGGAGAAACTGGCATTTTACGTCTCTCATAAATGACATGTGCAAAAAATACATTCATTTCAATTAGTTTTTTATGCCACATGTATTTTGTTTTTTCTTGTTTATCAGCTATGACTCAGATCTATCATTTCCTGGGCAAACTGTTTTTATCCTTCTAAAGTATAGCATATAATTATTAGACACTACAGAAAATATCAATTACACATTGGAAATACATGTGCACTTCCAATTCATTTCAATGCATATTTCTGGCAAAATGATATTTTTTTCTTCTATAAGTGTATCCTGTAATGCAGTTTGCAGGTTTCCTCCATGAATAAATAATTTAATGATTTCCCAAACTAAATGTATCTGAGCATCAGACAATCTTTATACAAATTTAAAATTTCAAAAATAAGTTTGTTAATCACAGGTAGCAATTAATAATATTAATACACAGAAGAAGTTTGACAGATCCTCAGCAGGGTTCAAAATGGCTTCTTGTAAAGACGAATCAGGCCGATAAAACTGATGCCCAGAAAAACAGCTCACAGACCATTATTTTAAAAATGATCAACATATCAAAAAATTCCCAAGGCATTTTATGGTCACTAACTGCAAAGGTATATACTTAATAAACATTTGAAGAAATGTAGACGTTTATTTAAATTATAATTGAATTATTAGTATTTTAATTTTTTATCAAGCTGTAAAACTCAAAAAAAAAAAATAAAAAAATTGCCTATGGTGAATTCTGCGCAGAAAGGCAACTTAATATTACGGCAATATCTAACTTGTATTCATACTTGCACATGAAAGACTTCACCATTAATATGAGAGTGGGATTTCTTAACTTGTTTTTTTGCATTTTTCTTTCCCAACATATGCCAATTAAATTGCTTCTGATTACTTCTAATTCCATCCACAAGAAAAAAGCCACGTACAACATATCAATTTGATATAATTTTTGTGATACTCTCATTTGTACATGTTGATACATGTTTCAACATTATTGGTTAGTAATTGCCTTGAAAAACCCCATACCTGAATTGCAGTCAAAACTATATTAAATATGCTGGGATGATTGACTTGTGTGCACCTGTAGCATTGAACCCTATTTCACTCATGTGATCTCAAAAGTAGTTACGATTCTTTGATTGCAGTGGTTTACAGGGCACTCCTGGTTGATTCACTTACAATTTAGAACATGACCATAGCTCTTTCCTTGGCTTTGGTATTAACTTAGCATGAAAGATAAAATGCACATTTAAACAGCAATTGAGTTGAAAAGTTGGTATTTAGTCACTTACGTATCAACTAACCTTGAATGACCTTTAGAATACTGATAGCCACTATCTCTAACCACTTGACGAGCCAAGGGGAATAAATCTTCTCGTCTTGTTAATAAAGCTGGAATATGCTTACAGAGCTGTGCTGAAGCCTCATTTACAGATATCTGAAACAAACAAAAATAAAAGTCATCACATTATTTTACTGCAGAGCAACCAAGCATAAGGTAATATAGAGTTGGGAATGTACAAAAAATGCACATAAAAATGATTACATATCAATTCTATGCACTTCAAAAATGAACATAAAATGAACATCAACACTCAAGTCCAGCTCATTTATAGAAATGAATCTGGAACAAGCTATGTTACAGACATGGCATTTCCCCTACTGCAGCTCTGTGCAAAATTTCCATTAGATGCATCGTGTAATACATAAAACAACAACAGATTTTAGCTGGGAAATAATGTAAAAAAAAATTTAAATTATTGACTGCAGCCAAAGAGAAAAAAAAGTATCTCGAAGTAGCTGAACAAAGCATGACAGTAAAAAAAATTCTGATTATCAAAGGCCGATAAAAAAGCAAATCCCCTTGCTAGCTAGCTTTCTAAGTATTTTTGCTGGAATTTGTAAAAGAAGTTGATGTTAGAGGGTAAAAAAGATCTCACCTCATGTAATGACATTGGCTTGTGGTTTTTACGTTTGGAGTCGAAGCGGCCATATATTGCAGCATATTTTCTCAGTTCATCCATTCTACACGGATCATCTTCAGTCATGTTCACTACAGCCTACAGGTTTCCATGGCAACAGAAAAAGAAACATGGGTAATTTAGTCATCCAGCCTCTTTAATCATTTTTTACAAATGGAATCAATATTTTTAGCAAAATCTTTCAACTGCTCATTTAGTTTTTATACTACTGCTGCAAACATTATGCAATTTGCTCAGTTCGTTAAAACATAAAAATAAATTTTATCCTAATTTTTTTTTTCAATTCAAACTTGCCAACAACGAAACATCCATAATTGAACACAGGAGTTTTCATAAAATCTATAAGAATCTAAAACTGTTGCAACACGGATTGGAAGAGCTAAACCAGATAAAAACAAAACAAGGTTACTGGTAGGCTTTTTTTCTTCACTTCATACTGACTTAATTTTTTCCACTTTGTTTGAAGGATGTTCTCTTCTTTATTAGTGTTTCTAAGATAACAAAACTCTATGTTGTCACAAACAAATGGCAAAGGTCCAAACAAATTATAAAAAGAAACACAGTAAATCATGCATTTTAGATGTTACATAAATACTTTTAACAAACAGTACTCAACATTAAAAACCATGAGCTGTTTTAGGTCATATCAAGACAATAAGAATGCTTCTTAATGTTTTAGACAGCTAATAAACACTATGGATATTTTGCTGCCATTTTAACAGTGATAAATACATGTACATGTAAATATACCATGACTATCAAAATAACAATGATGTTGGAAATGTTTAGCAAAATTAGCATGGAGACTAATTTAGTTATTTATCTATTCAGTTGATTGGTGTTTAACGTCATACTCAAGGGTATTACGACTTTGCGTTGCAGGTGTATGGTGGAAAACGGATAAGAAAAAAAATTTCCCTAAAATACAACTGTACCAGCATTAAGATTTTTTAGACATATCTTGACATGAATACACATAAGTCACCGTCTCCACATCTATCAATACCTTTTTTTTCCAATCACATTTATTTTGTGTGTACTGCGTACATGTGTAACATACAGTACGCACAAGAGCTAACTTCCTTTATCGGACGTGGATTGACCAGACTCGATGTGCTTCCAGTCCCTGGACTGTCCGAACATAAACGCACATCGGACGCACATCGCCCGCGACTTGTAAATGATGGTCCTCAGATTGAAACCTTCATAAAATCAATTCATTCGCTGCTTTTTGGCAATTATTTTACTGATCACGGCAAACACTATCTGTTTCGCCATTATGTCTTAGCAGTTGTCGGTGTACACGAAAACATGAATCATGCAAAGATATGGCCGTCATTTTAAATATGTGAAAGTTATTTTAGGACCTGTGCTAGCCAAAATACGGCCGCTCATCAGTAATAATTGACCACAAATAATATGTAATAAAAAAAGTTGTAATATTGTTTTGATATTATTAATGAACGAAAAACCTGTGAAATCCATGTGACATGTTTACAGCTGTAGTTCGATACTTGGTAGTCGCCTGAGCCCGGCTTCATTCGGTGCGCGTCCGGTGACACTCGATGCGCGTCATGTTTCAACTAGATGCGGATCGATTGGAAACGAGACGCACGCCGCCCGAGGATTGTTGGCTTACACTGTGCGGCTCGGACGCGGATTTGTATCGGACGAGTCGCGACTTGAGGGAAGTTAGCTTCTGTGTGACTGTACATGTTCTAGTCATGGTGACAGCAAGTAACTGCTTGATAGGTGTAATTTCGGTACTCAAGAGTATCTCAGTTATATTGAAACTGCATTATTTGTGTGTGTGGAAAACCAGGATAGAACTCGATGCTTTCCAACACATTCATTCGAAACGTCTCAAGTGTGATAGACCTGGGGCACAACCACATCAAGTAAACAAGACAGTAATATGTATATAAATACAAAAATAAAATAAAAAACTTACCTGTATCTCTCTGTTTATAGTTTTCTTTGTGTTGAGCCCTTTAGGTTCAAATGGTGGGAGTTCCTTGGCCAGCCTCTCAGCTGCATCAGCTATAGCTTGTATCTGACTCTCCACTAAGACAGGCGTGGGCACAGGGGAGGTGGACTGTTTAGGTGTTACAGGTAAACCATCCGGACCACTTGATTGGTACATCATCCCTAGTAATGCTGAATCCTGAACAAACGGATTCGAAGAAATAAGTTGTTTACGGCATATTCAATAAAGCCCAGGAAACCAAAATTTTTACATTTATAATCTAGCTTCAAGTTTACCATTATACTCAAGGATATTTCAATTGTATAATTATGATGCTCAATAATCTGTAACAAGGTAGATTTTTAGAGCTACATGTACAATATAATAGTGTAAATATTGAAATTTATACCTAAGTGAGGGAATCCAAATCCTCCCACCCTAAACTTTATTCATGGAATTAACACATGTACAAGTACGGGACAAACATTGTATAAAACAAACTACAAACTCATCCTTCTTTCTGTTTTTACTGAACATTACACAATATTATAATGAATACTTACATCTTTAAGATCTGATTTGGGTGATGCCCCTGAGGAACTGTTGGAGTTTGTGGGACTGACAGAGGCTGGGGGCATCTGGGGCGTCCAGGTGGGTGCTGTAACAACTGATGAGGAATGTACAGGGTAAGACTGTTCTCTGACTGCAGCACTAATACTGCCAGGGGCTGGACTACTAGATCCACCCATTGGAACCATAGGGCCCTGGAACCCACCTAGCAACAATAAAATTTAATATTTTTGTCTTAGTCTTTGTTGGCAAATAAATATACATCAAACATAAAAAATTAACTCTGATTGGTTTCAAATTTATGAAGACGAATCATTAATACATGTACAATGTACGTATGTTCCACCTGAATAAGTGTGACGAACCATATCCATCACTCAGATATAAACAATTGATTATGACAACAAATAGTTAACTTCATCGGAAAACAAAATCAAAGACTTTTTAGGCAAATGATACTCTACTGAGTATCTGTTTCAGTTGCGTCTTCCGGTGATTTTCATTGTATCATGCATTTGTACAGTAATTAGGATCACAAAAATCAACAGTGGGTTTTACCTGGGTTGCTGACCCATTCCTGTAGACTTTTCTGTAATCGTCTAACATGTAGTGGTTTACTGGCCATTCCCACCAAAGCCATTATCTCCAGAAACTCTTCTTCTCCCGCCTCACACAACTGTTGAACATCATCGCCACCTGGTGATAATATGAGATATTAATATATTTCTGCGTTGTTACATGTATTTTGAATACATACTTTCCACATAGATGCTACAAGTTTATTTATTTACATGATGGCTTAACAAACTTATGTGGATTTTTATAATTTTTTCAGACTTAAAGACACAGAATGATTTTGTTAGTACGTTCTGAGTGACATATATTTCTACCATGTTATTTTTAGAAATTGTATGGTTTTCTGGATACAATACTATGCCTAATAATATACATTTCAAGTAGATAAACACTTGAATAATCTTTGGAAATAACACTTGGACCCAACATATATTTTTATAAATGTAGAAAAATGTTTGCTTGCCTACACGTGGATTCGAACTCGTGTCTCTGACTAGCAGGACTCAATATATATATACATGTATCTATATTTCTGTTTCTGTTCATTTAGGTTAGTAATTGAATATGTCATATCTTTAAGGTAGCAAGAGTTAACATACACTCACTCAAATACCAATATAAAAATGAGAATAGAAACAGTTACTATACCGATTAACAACAGTTGAATACCTTATCTTTAATACCATGTGTTATGGGACAAAAAATAAAGGTTATCACTATGAGGTAGAAATGGTCACAGGTGTTCTGTGGCACTAATAACACAGGTGTAGAGGATTGGCCAGGGCACAAACTGCATAACCCGACTAAACATTAACCTAGCACTGACACACATGCTAACCAAGTACATAAATCTATTGACATGTGCACACCCACAAAATATTCTAATATTCAGCCATTCAAAGTGTTCATTGATGAGGTAAAGGACTTCATAAATAAGTAAACTGTGTTGGTACATAGTGTTCATGTCTTCATCTGGATTTGAAATTAATGAATATAAGAAAACAGGAGTGTCCTAATATAGCTTCATGTTTGTGTGTCTTGGAAGTGTACTGGATGGATAGACAATTAAAAAGACACAGTGATCCCTATGTACAGCTATGCTCCATATGGGGCACAAAAAACAAAACATTTTCTTTCAAATATTGATGAAATAATAAGATCATTTCTAAGTACCTTGTGCAATGAAGACATCATAATACTGTAGTAGGTTTGCTCGCTGAAGAACCCGGTAGAGCTGCCATTCTGACGTATTGGACGGGTTCGTCGTCGTCATGTTAATTGGGGAATTTTCTGAAATTTCATGAATGTAAACATAAACAGAAGATCTGGAAATTCACAAAAATAATTTATTGTGGTGTACATAATTCAGTGAACAAATCATCAGAGCAAGATTGTTTGTTTGGGGTTTACGCCGTACTTGAGTTTATTTCACTCATATGGCTGCCAGCCCAATCGGTTGAGGAAACCACCCTAAATGAAGTTGGCTCTTTGCACTAACTGTGTATATTATCAAATTGATTCGTGGAAATCCACTGAAGGTATCCAAAGTATCATTTGTACATATTTAAATAGACAGTAATTATTTTTCAGATATATACATGTACACATGATATATGTAAATAAACTGTAATGTAATGACATTCTGTATGTACATGTGACCTATTATCTACTGCCTACAAGTTTATATGAAAAAGCCCAGAAAGTCTATAGCAGGGGATTTTTAGAGCCGCCAGTGAAATGATTGTGTAGGCAGGGAGAAAGTGTTCACCTTGCTCCCTGGCCCTAGTATTCATGCTGGTATGCCATGGCTTGTTTGAGTTGTACTGCTGCTAGGGACAGGCTGATTGTGGCCAACCTGCCAAATAACTGGTGCTGTGACGAAGGCATGCCAACCAGGCAGATCCCACACCAAGGACTGAGGTCCCTCTTTGCTCTGGCTAAATCCTCCTGGCTCAAGTGTGTATGGGAGCCAGGGGCCGACAAACACAAAGCTCTTCTGGGTGGGGAGTCCAGGTATGTGACAGGATACACAGCAGCACCCCCCCCCCCCCCCTTTTCTGCTTCTCTCTCCCCCCCAATAACTGTTCAGTCATACACCTAAAATTGCAGCTCCTAAACAAAATCAGCACAAGTTGACAACTACAGCTGCCAAATTGTCACAGTGTACATATTCCACTAAAACCTCTCATTTTTTTTGAATAAACTATTCATATATCTTTTTAACTTTGTTTATTTAATTGGGGTTTTATGGTGCACTTAAAGTTATTTCACTCACAACTGTATGCCAGTCCAATGGGTGAAGGCAAACACACTCAACCGGAGTAGCCAGCCATACATGTAGATATGAATACATTGTACTACAGGAAAGGAATCAAATTAAGGACGTCTCTACATTTCATTTCCTCATGCTGCTTACATTTAGCTCTGATAGCACCAGGGCATAGTAAGCTCTCCCTGCCCCTCACCCAACCACCTGCATCTTTTTAAGTAGTATTCTTATTCTTGATAATAAAAGGATCGTTATTTTTCAGAACAGATTTTTGACAGACTATGTGATATCACTTTGTTCATTTAATTTTGCGATTCACAAAATTACAGGTTTACTTGAAATACAATATGGAATTTCATCAATAAACAAAAATTAGTGGTTTATAGCTTGCTGCATGGTAGAGTATTCAACTGCATTTTACTCCGTTGACTGCTAATCCAAGCAATATTACCTAAAGAAACTATTTTCACTGTTTAATAGATTCAAGAGATTACATGGACGAGCTGCTTGAATACCACCTGCCGTGAACAAGAACACATCTGACGCTTTCCAATGTAATAGCTTCTTTACTTTGTTAATTTTTTAAACACTTCTACAAAATGCATGTACTCAAAAGTGCATTCACCATGTAATCTTTGAGAAAACAGCACCTTACATGAACATCATAGTTTTATCTGGTAACTTTTTAAAACTAGCTTGTTTTGTTTCATATTTGTATAAGTACATTATTGTTCTAAAAGGACTCTAATGCATACTTACACTTTTTCTTTATATTGTGAGCTGCTGAGTTTGATAATTTCTTATTGTGCATGAAAGCCGTACAGAGTCTTCTGCAGTTCGTGTTATATCATTTTCAGAAAATTAAACCACATCACAAAGACTTCAATTATACAAAATTTATTTTGAAATTTAAATCAGCAATATCAGGACAGAGATGTACTGGATATAATAAATGTCGGTCGGCAAATGTTATTCGCTTAATTTCTACAAATTTGAGTACCGTAAGTAAATGATTTACAGATTTTACCATTTGAAACATTATTTAGATTTTAATACTTAACATATCTTTTTTTTAAAATAGAAAATTGTATTTAAACGATGAAAGAAATTAAGAATAAACAGTAACATTTCTCTTTGTGACTTGATATTCATCCTTACATAACTGGGGAATAAATCTTGCGATATGGTATGGTTTATCATCAATTAAAGACCTACGTGTACTTCTTGCATGCAATAAGTAATGTAATCGTAAATTAATTTAGTAATTATTGTATCTAAAATTAATTGATTGATTAAAAAAAGAAGTTTTTTTTTTTTCAGAATTGAAACAGTTTTAATGAGTTAAACAGTGATATACTAAAATCTACACCCTCTTAGAATTACCACCTGTAAGCTTATGTGCATAGAGCCCAAATAGGTAAAAAACAAAAAAACAATAACTTTATATTGAAAGAGTAAGTGAACACACAATGTTGTTAGTTTTTAATCTTTGAGGGATGTCTGTTGCAAGAGATAGATTTAATAGCAAACATTCCACAAATGAATAACACTTTAATCCAAGGATCATTGGGTACATTTATCAGTTGTCACGACAACTAAATTAAAGAGAAAAACTACCAAGAGGGTAAATTGATGGCAATAACAAGGCACTTGTTATACCGGGGCCAATCTATTTTTGAGAGAGATGAAGGTAGAGACAAAAAAACAGGTGAGTGTGGTAGTTTAAATGTCGACCTGAACAATGGATTATTGTAAGAGCGACAGGGAAAAAAACCCACAAGAAATAAATGCTTTATTGAACATACTTTTTTGTATAGAGACAGCTAAATACTCCAATATATGTTCACATTTGCATCTGACCTCACTCATGTTTCTTTAAATTCAAAGATAGGAAAACACTTTGGAAAATAATCTATGTACACGTTCAAAAGGTACATAGCTACATGTACATGTAAGAGAGATTGAACATGTACGTGATATGACACATATTGTATAATGTCAGCGTTAAGATCTTTAACTGAGCAATCGCCTCAACACATACAACCAGTTAGGGGACGCTTGGGTAAAAAGAAAATTGTTCCGGATCCAGGTATCAACAGAGAGTAAAACAAGACAAACAGTGAAATATTGAAAAAGTCCTAAAAGAAGGGTTGTCTACATGTTTTAAAGTGATGGGTGGTTGTCCCTTAGATAATCCTTACAAGGCTTCACCCTTTTTATACTCCCCATAACAGACTACGTAACAATGTCAAACATTCCCTCTGAACACATATGATGTATAACACATTTCCACTTTCACTGGGGTGGGCAAAAACCATTTAATCTTTAAAAACGCCAGCAATTGTGAGCATACCACAGGTCAGCTAAAGTGACAGTTGTTGACTGGTACAGAATCAAGTGTAAGCTAGTCTTGTCCGTTTTGTATTTTATAATGTATGTTGTACTCAAGGTTATTTCACTATTATTAAACAAAGTCAGTTCTGTTTATAGAAGAACCAGCCCTCTCACTGCCAGTGACACTTTCCATCAGGACAAAAAATTATAAAATGTTCACCATTTGTATAAACACACATTTAAATCAAAGAAAATTGGTAATTCTTCTAGATCAATTGTGATCAACTAAGATATTGAAAACAATGTTTTTGTAAACATTTGTTGTTTGT
This sequence comes from Katharina tunicata, assembly GCA_032466195.1. Lineage (NCBI taxonomy): Eukaryota > Metazoa > Mollusca > Polyplacophora > Chitonida > Mopaliidae > Katharina > Katharina tunicata. The sequence goes on along the minus strand of JAVFBZ010017965.1, from coordinate 6,756 downwards.
TTGAGGCGAATTTTTGACATTCCCACAGTATTACAACTAACTTGGTGATAGAAACCCTCTCACCTTAAATGGCAACAAAACGATGCAGGACTAATCTCATGGTGCAATAAGACAAAGCAAGCTTTTTAAAGCATAGTGAAAGTCCTTAAAAAGATAGGGAATTAATGACGGACTCAATGTTTCTATTTACCAAACCATCATCAACTCCTGGTGATGGATTGATCAATAAACCAAAAAGCTGAGCCAATCATAAATTCCCTATCTTTTTTGGAGTTGTTACTATGCTTCATTATGTAAAGCTTATAACTTATAGAGCACCATGGCACAATAAGCTTCAATTCAATGTAAAGAGGGCCAGCGAATTTACGATTGCTTGCGTTTGATCCCACTGCGGTGAATGACCATATAAGGAGCCAACATTTTAAATCCTGTACGGGGTGGGGTTCATAACTGGTGACATGAAGTGGCGTCGGTACATCAACGCGTGGCACTGATTTGACAGCAAATTGACGCATCCTCAATTAAGTTTTCAGGTACTTTTAATTTTAATTTTTTAATTTTTTGACTTTTACTTAAACAGATAACAGAAAAATATCTAAAACTCATGTGATTCTGTAATAACGTAAATACCCCATTTTTGAGTGTGTATGTGAGTTCAATATATTGTTTTTTTAGTCCGTCTTTAGGTCATTTCACTTGTTTAACACTATGCACGTCAAAGGGGTGAAACGTCACTAGAAATATACAAAAACAATTGAACATGCATTCGCGAGACAAGCCGCAACAACAACTTCGCTGTCTGATGCCTTTTAACTGTGAAAGCACCAGAGCACACAAGCAGTTCTCACCAGCCAACAGCACACTGATCATGAAATTACACTATCACCACTTTGACTTACATGAGATCATGTGCATGCTGATACAGTTTGTACATCGTTAGTCTAATATAAACACTATCAGTTGTAGTCCCTACCAACTCTCTGTCTCACTTAATATTCCTGAGCCGTCCAATAAAATAAAAAGATTTTTTTTATCCTAGGCCAGGACAACCGTGTTTTGTATTATATACTGGAGGAATATAAGGCCTGATGTGTCAAGAAAATTCCAGGGTTTTTTTTAAACAAGATCCCTGAAAGGATCAATATACGTTTCAGTATAGTGCAGAGTAATTGAATTCTGCTAATAAATACCGCCTTTTAATGTTTATTATCTCAGTGAATATTACATAGACAGGATGAGTGACTAACTATCAGAGGCTAATCTAATCACAATATGCCTTATTGAAATATCCAATAGGCAAGTGGAAAAAATTACAACCAGAAAAAGCAAGCACCGCCCCTGGTAACCCATGAATATTTACATACATACATGTACAAGTACATCATGAAAATGCATTTATAATGAAAGTGATTAACATTACAGCACATAATCAGTGTACTCAAGTTGCTAGTGATTTTGCCAGGAAAAAATCAGCTCCCTGTTGCATATAGAATTACAGATCACTATGAGGACAAGAAGATGAAGATGAACATAGTAGGTTTTCAGCCCGTTTTCACTGTGTGCCTAAACCATAAGGTTAATTTGTTGGTGTTCTGTATTGTGTATTACTATAATCTTGAAGGTCTTACTTAATTAGTCTATTGCAAATCAGACTTTATAGTTATACAACCACTTCTTAAATGAAGCTTACAGAAGTTTATTTAGTTATTAAGCTTAATTGAAAAAAATGTATTTTACTAGAAAATGGATAAATTAGATTTTTCATTTATTTCTTTGATTTGGTGTTTGACATCAATCTCAATAGTAGTTCACTTTTGACGACTTAACAGTTCCTGCATTAGCTGGAAAACATGAAGTATATGTAACCATATACATAATGCTGATCCT